>APFE031241395.1:125582-135886 GCA_000404065.3 Pinus taeda | reverse complement strand
CATCTCCTAATTGTATTATAACTCTAAAAGACATGTGTCTTATCAATTCCTATTTTGATTAGGACTCTAGAGGTAGAGGGAGAGATTCATGGATTATCATTAATGAGAAGGCTCTCATCTTTTTGTATAAATAGGAGGTCTCTCTCCTTCATTAGTAAGTCTCTTTTTAGTCTCTCTTTAGTCTTTCCTTAAGTCTTTTCTTAGTCCTTTTAGCTTGTTAGTCTCATGGCTTTTGAAAGCTTTTGTACTTTGCACTTTTGAAGAAATTGAATAAAGCTTTGATGTTCTCAACATGGAAGGAGATGTGAAGTAGATGTCATGGAGCACATTAGGATGTAAGTAGATTAGATTTATTGCTTTGTAGAATTTAAGGTAGATTAGATTTTCATTCATGCAATTTTAAGTATGCTTTGATTTTATAGGTAGAAGGGGGCCCCTGCCTTGTACAGTTTGAATTATTGCATTTATTTTCTCCCGGGATTGTGTGTTGTATTTGCTTTAATATCTAATGGTAGTTGCAGTTGTCTTATTCATAGTGCTGCCCTTTTTACTTTGTTTTTATAGCTGATTTTTAGTCTTATTTCTCAAAGTTCTGCTAACACATGAATGATCTTTTATCATAAATTGTTATCTTTTAAGGATCAGAATACCACTAACTTGCAGTTGGCTTTGAGTGCTTTTTAGACTATTCTTTCACTACTTTCTAATCATACTTTGCATAGTACATATGGCAGAAGTAGAGAGTTAGAAAGAGCAAAACGTTATCACTAGTCTTTAAAGTAGATTTTCCTCATTTTTAATCACTTTTCTAATTCAACTTGAGCTACTTCCTAATCATGCTTTACACAGCACATGTGTTTGAAGCAGGGAGTTAGGGAGAGATAACCATTATCTTTGGTTTTAAAAGTGATTTTCTTATTTTCTTTTATTTGCAGAAATATGAATAGAGACTAATGCCATTAGAATGTGGTCATTTACTTTCAAGTCATTTCAAGTTCTTTGCTTTCAGTTTCATTTCAAGTTATTTCTTTCAAGCTCTTTCCTTGCAAGTTTAAAGTTTGATTACTTTCTAGACTTATTTCTAACTACTTCTTAACTGTGGTTTAACATAGTACTATATGTTGAAGCAGGGAGTTAGGAAGAGTTGAACATTTATAACTGGTCTTTTAAAGTGGTTTTTCTTACTTGTCCCCTTAGAGCTTGATTACTTTTGGACTTATTCTTATCGTGGCTAACATAGTACTATTATGTTGAAAGCAGAGGTTAGAGAGTGAACATTATAACTTTATAAAACAACGAAGTAAGAAAGAGGTTAACTAAGCACATATAGTGCACCACACTTCATCAGTTTACGATACCCGGATTGATAATTTATGTAGAGCAATTTAAGACGTTAAATTGACTAAACATGATGCATCACAGGGTTTTTGTTTACACCTGTTATGCCTCGATACCTAAGGAACAAAGAAAAAAACTCGGTGCACAGAGTCACAAATGTATCTTCTTTGGGTACTCAAATACCTCCAAAGCATGTCGTCTCTATGATGAAGTGAATAAGAAGTTTTTAATATCTAGAGATGTGATATTTCTTGAATATTCCAAGACTCACAATGTTGTTGGGCGGCAACTTGATCGCTTGGATAGATTCAGAAACGCAAAGTATTTCCAAGAGTTTGATAATAAGATTCCACATCTTGAAGGGGGGGTTCCTATACTGGATCAATCTGCGGAACCTTATTCTGAAGCACTCTCTCCCCCACATGAAGCCCAACAACTAATGACACTTTGAGTGATGTGCTTGACAAAATTGGGAGACTAAATCTTCATTCAACCCCATCTTAGTCAATTGAGTGGCTTGGGCCATCTTAAAAAAGTCCTCCAAAATGGTTGAAAAAGACACTTGAAAGTGTTCGTCCTAATGAGGTTTTAAAGATAGGAACAAGAAGCTCAACCAAATAGAATGGGGGTGATGTAGACGATTTTGATTAACCTATTGATATGGATGTTTCTTACGATTGTGAACTAAATTTGTCTACAGATTTCGAACCAACTTCATTTAAATAATTCAGTTCTCATGATGAATGGAAAGAAGTAATGTAGAAAGAATATGATGCTTTGATAAATTATGACACCTGGAAGTTGGTTGATCCTCCATTGGGAATGAAACCAATTGGCTGCAAGTGGGTCTTCAAGAACAAGTATAAAGCAGATGACTCACTTAACAAGAATAAATCCAGTCTTGTGGAAAAAGGTTTTACATAAAAGGAAGGGGTTGACTATGAGAAAAAATTTCCCCCTACAACAAAATTGGCTACCATCTGGACACTCTTCGCCTTGGAAACTTAAAAACGTTGGAAATTCCATGAAATGGATGTAAAAACTGCTTTCTTGAATGGAGATCTGAAAGAGAATGTTTTATATGTCCAAACTAGAAGGATTGATTATGAAGGGTCAAGAACACAAAGTATGAAAGCTTGTAAAATCCTTGTATGACCTCAAGCAAGCACCGAGTGGCTAGTACAAGAAGTTAACTAAGCATCTTCTGAAACTCAATTTCAAACATTATGATCTTGATGATGCAACTTTGTTTGTCAAGAAAGTTTCCAAAATAGTTTTATATCTTTTGGTGTATGTAGATGATGTACTGATGATAGGGAACAATTAGAGCTACATTGCATCCATAAAGAAAGAACTAAGGAAAGGTTTTCAAATGACATATTTGAGTTATTTTCACTACCATCTTGGTATTGAAGTAACCCAACATTCAAAGTCTATATTCCTCTCTCAGAAGAAGTGCATTGGAGATATGTTGAACATGTTTGGCATGGCTGAGGTCAATACTTTGACTACTCCAATGGAATAGAACTTATAGCTCACATCCACTGAAGGAAAAGAATTTGAGGATGCAACAAAGTATATACAACTCGTAGGAATTCTCAACTACCTCACTACTACTAGACTAGACATTCATTTGTTGTTGGAATCCTCTCTAGGTTTATGAAAAATCCTTGTGAGGTTCATTGATCTATTGCAAAAATAGTTCTAAAGTGCTTGAAGGGAACTCAAGACTTAGGAATCAAGTATACACAAGTGGGTGACTTCATCTTGGATGGATACTCTGATTCAGACTTCGATGGAGATAAAGAAACTGGGATATTTACTTCAGGTTATGTTATGAGTCTTAGATCAAGAGATGTCTCCTGGAGGTCACACAAACAATCAATTTCATCAGATTCCATAACTGAGGTAGAATATGTGGCAATAGCTAAATAAATGAAGGAAATTGTGTGGCTCGAGAAAATTCCAGAAGATTTGAAGGAGAAACAAGTATATTCAACTCCTCTTTTGACTGACAACACTTCTTCAATAAAGTTGGCCAAGAACCCAAATTTCCATGATCGAATGAAGCATATCAATATAAAATACCATCAGATTCAAAATCATGTTGAGGCCAAAATAATTCACCAATGGCATTGTTCCATAAATGAGAAAATTATAGGCATCTTCACCAAAGCGCTTGGAAGGGAAAAGTTTGAAAGATTTAGCTTGGACTCACCAACATCCCTTCAAATTAATGGGGGGACTGTTGAACACCTAATATTTGGGATTATGAATCCTATGTATTTTAAATAGCTAAATAAGAGACGTTGGAATATGAAGAAATATTGGGATATGAAACCCAATAGTGTCTCCCTCCTTGTATATATGCATATTCTCCCTTAATGTAAATAAATTCAAATTCGTGGAGTTTCTCTTAGCTTGAAAATGTTCATGTGACCTTATCTTGAAGTGGAAGGACCTAAATTGGTGGGGCAGGCAATTAGCCCCAGCCCCTGGCCACATAGGCATCATGTGACCCTGACCCGACGCTTAGGGGTTACGGTGCAATTTAATGAAGCAACAAAATGAACCTTTTGTGGTAGGAATCTTGTCAGTCTTGGGTAAAATTGTCGCTCAGTGGATTGTGTAAAGTGAAAAATCGTCGCACAATTAGCAGGTTTTGCCAATTTGCATGATAGATAGTAGAGCTTGGCTCCATGAAGCATAAATTTCTCATTTTTTAACCTTTT
This sequence comes from Pinus taeda, assembly GCA_000404065.3. Taxonomy (NCBI): domain Eukaryota; kingdom Viridiplantae; phylum Streptophyta; class Pinopsida; order Pinales; family Pinaceae; genus Pinus; species Pinus taeda. Next base: position 131,816 of record APFE031241395.1, on the reverse strand, counting down.
TAAGCTCAAGAGCCTATATATGCGTTTTGAGTGTCTTGAACTCAATGGAAGCCTAAGATTTCTTATTTGAGCACTTTATGATGTACTTATTATAGAATCAAGTCTTTTAGTGCTATAGGTAGAAACAATTTTGAAGCAGTATGGAGGCATATTTGAGCATGTAAAGAGCCTTGTTAGAGGCTTTCCAACCTTCCAGTTTGATATGCAGTAGTTGTTACTTCAGTATAGAAACTATTTAAGTCTTTTCTCATTGTGTTTAGAAGAGAAGCCCTTTTCAACACTTCATTGTGAAGGAGTTGCATGTTTATGCTTTTTATTTCAAGTGGAGTACAAGGACATATGGTGGAAGAGTCCTTTTTATGTTGACATTTCCATGACTTGTTGCAGGAATTCATCTTTTTTAGTGAGAATTATTTGTAGGAGAATGTTTATTTGTAGGAGAAGCAAGGCACTCTATAGTCAACAAGTAGTAATGTACTCATTTTCTTCTGAAATAATAAGAGTGATCTAGCCATTGGAGCAGGCTTGGAGACATAGATATGGAGGGGTGTAGAGTCTCCAAAATGTCTTCAAAATATCATTCACTTTCACCTTTATCGCCACCATTTCATTCACATGTCGCAACTCTATAACCATATAACCTTTCATTAGTCTTCATTTTCATAATTATATGGGTTCCATTTATGTTTTCCAAAAGTTAATGATTTCTAGTATTATAAGTGAATTAAATGGTTAAAACTTAGAAAAATGACATATACTTGCTAATACTTAAAAGTGGCTTGAGTTCCATGACATGTGTAGGGAATTTGGAAGCTTCCAAGGCACCCTTATGTGGCCTTCAATTCTCAAATTCGAATTCCCTTCAAGATGTGAAGAAGATTTGGATAAAGGTCAAAGAGGATGTGTGTCTCATAATTACCTATTTAAGTTGTAACTCTATGAGATTTTCTAGGGATCTAGGGGGAGAATAATGGACCTCCATTAATGAGGTAGCTTCTTATGTTTTTGTATAAATAGGAGAGCCTCCTCCTTTCAAAGGCATGTGTAAAGTTGGGGAAATGCTCATGTTTTGAATATAGAATTTGGATTTGGCACCATGATCATGAGTGATGTTCAATTTGATTTGGTTATGCTTGTATTTGGAGCCTCTCAACTTTCCATCCCTCATGGTTTTGGATTAGCCACCTATAATATGTGAGATTTATTGTTTTTCATAGATTAAGATTTATTGTTTTTCATAGATTAAGATTTATTGCTTTCATAGATTAAGATTGATTTCTTTCATACCTTTTCCTATGTGAGAGGTTAAGAGTGATTGTTTTTATTTTCTTTCATATCTAGAGGTTAAGAATGATTGTTTTTACTTTCATTTCATGTCATGTGGTCTTGATTATTCATTTCATAGGATCATGATTTGATAATGCACACATGATCCCTTAGAGTAGATTTCATTTCACGCAATTTCATTTTTGAAAGAGTGGTGTGCTTTTCAATTTCTGCAAGTGTGATAGATTAAGATTTCAATTCCTGCAAATGTGATAAATTAAGATTTCAATTCCACACACTATACTATAATTTCTTTTGAATTTATTGTTGAATTAGAATAGGTAAATTTGGTTTTTCTTTATTTGGTTTCGTAGTTAGATTGATCTAAATTGGAAGTTAATTTCTAGCATATACAGTGCACACACGCTTCGCAAGTTTTACGAAACCCTCAAGTTAACAATTAAATGATAGGTAATTAATTTGCCTCAACAAGGGGTGAACTCCGTGTTTGGTCAATTTAGTGTTTCTAAATTGATTTCATTAATTGTCAACCCGGGGCTCGTAAGCTGATGAAGTGAAGGTGTACTATATGTACTTAGGCAACCTCTTAAATCTTTTTGTCGTTTGGGGGTGTTGTTTGTGATCAATTTATCTTCCTAAGATGGAATGGAGATTTATAAACAGATGAGTGATAGTGTGTGTAAGGTGATTTCTAAATGAGTGAGTGTGTGTTATTGGTGGTTTCTAACTACCTTCTAAATTTGCAAAGGAAAAAGCTTGAAAGAAATAACTTGAAATGAAACTGAAAGCAAAATAGAAAAACCACTTTCTAATAGCACTAGTCACTACTCATGCTGCTGCAATAAAAAGATAAGAAAAACCACTTTAAAGACCAGTTATAATGTTTAACTCTTCCTAACTCTCTGCTTCCAACATATAGTATTATGTGAAACATGGTTAAGAAGTAGTTAGAGATAAGTCTAAAAATTACTCAAAGCAAGCTGTAATTTATTAGTATTCTAATCTCTTAAAGATGAACAACTTATGATAAAGAGACCATCAATATGTTAGCATACAACTTGAGAAACTAAACTAGAAATCAACTAGGAAAACAGAGTAAAGGCATCAACTTATGAATATGACAACTGAAAATACTATTAGAGATAAAGCAAATGCACAAAGACACACAATCCTGGGCTAACACCTGCAAAAGAAAGTCCTGATCAGTTTAAAGTAAATGCTGGAAATGAAATGACAATGAAATTAAATCAAATATGTACATGTGTTAAAGAAAAGGAAAATTGTTGAATTCAAAGGAAGTGAATGGTAAAAACATAAAAGGAAATTACTGTACAAAGGCTGTTATGAACGGGGGCCCTCCATCCACAAAGCCCGAAGAAAAATCAGCTACGTAAAGGAGTCAAACAACAGTCTTCTATTAATTCATAACGCAGAAATTACAGTCAAAAAGTGCTGAAACAGCAGCTTCAAAACAGAGTTTCTGTGCTCACTAAAAGCGTAGAAATTACATGAATGAAACAACTAAAGACTAATCCTTAAGCGTGCGCAGACGCTGGATTTTATAAGCAAGTAAACAACTGCCTACTGCGTAAAACATGAAACTGAAAATTAACTGCCAGCATGCTAATTAAATGGTTCATCAACACGTCAATAGGTCCGTGGGTGATCTCGAAGGTACGGTCTTCATGGAGGTTGAATCCAAGGTTGGATCCTATCTCCCATGACCTGCGTAGAGTGGAGGAGTTTCATTTGGATGACGTAACCTTTCAGCTCACGCAGACCGTTTGAAGCGGCTTTGTTGACCGAAGTTGATCCTCGTTGACCGGAGGTATGCGTTGGCGTTCCTAAAAAAGCCAATAGCACAGGAACCTTCAACACCTTCATTCCCATGTGCCCATGTGATTCGTTTTTCAAAATGACACGTGGAACATGGAGATCAATGAAAAGGCTGCGGAATTGCTGAATGGCTGCGGAATTGCCAGACAGTTGCGGAAACTCTGTGCATATGTCAAAATCTAGACAAACAGTCAAACATTTAGCAAAGTCAACCAATCATGCTTAAAGACATCAAATGTAATGATCTGGGTAAATTTATGAGGAAAATAGGGCAAGAGAGAGGGATAAGTGAGGAAAAGCTGTAGGTAATGATGGATAAATATGTGCAAGTTAGAGGCTCTACATACCCCCACTATGAGGGTATTGCATGTCCTCATGCAATTAAGATATTGTTTAATCCACCTGCTGAGATGCCTCTGCTAAGACATCTAATCTTCTCCTCTTCCTCCGTATAGAAATATCGACTCTTGGTCTTTTCAGCAAGCATCTGAATCTTAAATTGATCAAATATCTGTTTAGCCTCCTGCATTTCTTCTTTAGCTTTTTGTTTTCTTTTTGCAAAAGACCCATATGAAGCATTGTATTATCGTGAACCATCTTATCCACATTGCTCCTTTCCTTCAGTTTTTCATTTTCCTGTTTGATGTGGCGATTTAGTACCTCTAGCTCAAATACTTCTTGCTTCAGTGATTGAACCTGTTGTTCAAGAGGTAGAACAGTGCTTGGACCAGCAACAACTTGTTCTAATGTCTCCAAGTAATTATATAATCTCTGCTGATCTGGGTCAATCTCTGGTGACCTCTTTGGACTAGGCTCATGCTCAGATTCAAGTTCATGCTCAAATTCAAGTTCATGCTCAGATTCAAGTTCATGCTCAAAAGGACTTTCCTCACGTGGAGGACTAGTCTCAACTTGCTCTCCATGTGAAGGGATTTTCTCAAAGTCAAGTCCTGTAGCAACCTTCTCAGGTGTGCCCAAGTCAATAAAGGATGACTCTTTGTTCTTTGTGGCCCTCATTTTGCCTTGTAACCTGTTGCTCCTCCTCACGGTGGTGATGCTCTGTTTTTCTTTTGGTTGCTTCTGCTTTTGTTTTTACATCTTCTTGGAAAGGGCAGCCTCATGAAGTTGGGCCAACCTATGTGCCAATGGTTGGGTGTCCTCTTCACTGGAATTTTTAGGAGTGAGGTAGGTTTCCTGGGCTATAGCTTTTGCTTTATCTTTCTTTTGTTTCTTCCTACTCTCCTTTTTCTTTTGAACAACCTCTTGTAATATTTCTTGCAGGGTTTCTGTTATGATTTCTTGGGCTGTTTGGTCAATGTCTACAGCAGGCTCAAGGTCAATTTCTTCCTCGGAATTATGGGTAACATTTTCTTCTTCAGCAAGGTCTTGGACATTTTCTTCTTGGACAACAGTTTCTGGGGTAACCTCTCCTCTTTTTCTTCTACTCTTTCTAGGCACAGAGGCTTCTCCTGCCTCTTGGAAGTGGTTCCTCACAAGAAATCTTTCCCAGGTATCCTTTTTTGCCTTTAACTGTTCTTCAACTAGTATTTTGACAAGCCCGTGATGATATAAATGTGGCTCAATGTTTCCTGTGTTTCTTTGGACTATGGAGCACATTTTTCTAAGGCTTGAGAATAAAAAGTATGGGAGGTTAATGTCATGCTCTCCTAAAAAATGCATCATAATTTTGGCATGATAAACATATAGAACTCCAAACCTTTCCTCACATGTAAAGAATTTTTGTACTAGTAGAAGCAAATTTGTCCATTCTTCTTTGACAAGATTAACAGGGATTCCCTTTGTAAAGATGCTAGTGTCCATACCTGGATTCTTTAGAATTTTCTTCCATTGCTGGCCTTGTACTAATCGGTTTTTGAACCATCTCTCCCCAGTTTGTGGTAATGAAGTGGCTTGTGCCAAACTGCTCTCGGTGACTGTAAATTTCAAATCTCCTATCTCCACTTGGTTGTCTTTCTCTTTGAAATAACGTGCAAAAGTCTTTATGACCTGTCTATGATAACCCTTGAATTTATTAATGCACTGGAGCCAATTTGCCTTCTGCAAAGTGTCTTTGACTTGGGGATATCCTTCCAGAAATTTGGAGCCCTCTGGCTCTGCCCTCAAAAGTTTACCCATCAGCTCTCTGGCTTGTTTTACGGCTCTGTTTTGGAGAAAGGGTTATACGGCTTCAACAGTGGCTTCAACACAACAATTTTACGGCTTTAACAGTAGATTACGGCTTCACCATAATAGCCGTAATACACTCACAACAGTGGTCAAAATTTAGCAGAGGAGAAAAATGAAGCGGAGTATGGTTACGGTGGCAGAGTAGTGAATAAGGCAGAGCAGTGAAAAACAAGGAGAATGCGGGAGTGAATCAACTGCGGGAATGAGATTATACATGCGTAGGAGGGTTATGAATGATGAGAGAAAACGGCTAAGTCCCCAGACTTCGGTCACGAGTGTACATTTGGCTGCGGAATCATAACGCAGAGAGCCATAGTACAATTGTCTATGTCACTTAGGTACAAAAATTTAAATGGAAGAGCAGCCGTGTGTGAGCTTTTGAAATCGTGATGAATGATGGCCATTAGGGCTGAGAGATACGGGGATTTCGGTCGAGTCATGGAGAGGATTGGTAATCATTATATTAAATGGCAAAAAACACAACCCGAAAACCATGCAAAAATGTTATAACCGTAGGTTTAGAAATTAGATCATACCTTAGGTGTCCGCGTTTTGATTCCTTTTGCTAACCTTTCATTGTTTGTTGCTGCTACATGACCTTTTTCAAATTTCCTTGCTGATGACTTTTGTGCTGCAGATTTCTTCTTAGAACAGACTGTGTTTTTTTTATATGCAGGTGCAGAAAGCGTATTGGCTGCGGAATTGCTCCTCAGCTACAGAAACTGCAGTAATACCCTTCTGTCTGCACAAAATAGCTATGTGAAATAAATCTGACAATGACTTTATTGGTGGGATGGAATGTAATGGATGAATGGATGGAAAGAAATGAGGTGGAGTGAGAATGATTGGATGAATGAAATGGTGAATGAAGTGGATGAAATGATGAAATGAAATGGAAGAGGCGAAATGGAATGAAGATGATGG
>APFE031241395.1:71808-103927 GCA_000404065.3 Pinus taeda | reverse complement strand
ATAAACATAGTTAAAACAAGGAGCCACTGCGGTGGTGGTAGTCCCTGCCAGGGTCTGCAGCGAATTGCAAAACTTGGAACAGTGGATGCAAATATTATTATGAACTTAACAGAAATGACTGGAAAATTAAAATAGCATCAGCAATTCACCAGATCATGGATAAACCAGATCATGTTTAAACAATACAACCCCGCCCTTCAACCATTAATGAATTTCAATTATAATTGCAACATTATTTATTTATGTCTGTGTATTGCGATGCTAAAGTTTAAAAAATGCTTTCCCATAACCCTAGATATCGGTAAATTTGCGAAAGATAACACAGAGAAAGCTTTCAAACCAAATAATCTAGAAAGCTCGAACTTAACCCTTGTCATTGAATGTCCAACATTACAAGGCTTAACACTGAACTCAACTCGCTCTTAGACAACTGCCTGTTTGGAATGATAAATAATGCTAGATCACTACCACACTCAGGATATCCCTGGTAGCTAAGAAAGGGTAATAAGTATGCCTGTTCTGGAACAAAAACTGTGAATCAATACTGACCACTCTAAGAAGCAGATAGAAAGCTATTATAACTCAGTAAAGTATTTAAATTAAAAATAAAAATAAAAAAATTGTTATTAATAAATATAAATCAAAACGCCACATTTAACACAATGATATTAGACATTTTAGACAGATGGTAACCATGCCTGCATACTTTCACACGTACACCACACGAGTTTATGCTCGGACCACTTGTCCACAACAATGATCCACATGTATGTTTGTTGTTATTTTTCCTGTTAACACTAGTAGACGATAGCCTACCATTTTTCCTGTTAACGCTAGTAGACGATAGCCTACCATTTTTCCTGTTAAAGCTGATCAAAGGTGGAGGTCACCACTGGTTAGCTTTCCTGAAAACGTGGAGGTCATCACTGGCTAGCGTTCCTGAGAACCTAAATTGCCCAAAACTCAAAGATCGAAGATTCTCGGTGATCGAAGATTCTCGGTTATCACTGGCATCAGTGTCTGCTCGTTGAATTGAAGGTTTCTTGTTAAATGCACCAGGGTTATGGATGACTCTGAGTGGCGAAAAGAGATAGGAATAATATGGATCATATATTGCAGAGACCGGCCTTTCCCAAATTTGCAGAGCTGCTGAATTATGTTTCTACTGAAATTATGACTAATGGGTTCTTGAGTCTGGCTGTATTTAGATGTCTGTGGATAAACGTAGTGAAGAAAACACCATCTGTTTTGGATTGAGAGGCAGCAAATGAAAAGGTCGAAATATAAACACAATGCTGAAATATACCCCACACAATGCTGAAATATACCCCGCATTTCAGGCGTCCAACGTTACAAGGAAGAGGAGTCTTCCATGGCTTCGGATGCATCGTCTGGTCTGCAAGATCTGTCTCTGCCGCTCAGGGATATTATGTGTGCGCAGGAACAACAGGTCGCTGTATCATTTTTCTCAGTCTCTAGAGGAAGAATGGATGTTCAGGATAAACATGACGATCTAGAATCTGAAATTTAGTGGAGTTTGTGCTTCCACTGCGATTGTTTGTTGGTTTCTGTTATGGTGAGGTTTCTTTAGCGATTAAACGAGTTTTGGCTAAATATTTAAATAAATTTAATTTTTCTTTATTAATATTATTAAGTTTTAGTTTTAAAAAAAATTAATTTTTATTTATTTAATATTATTAATTTTTAATTTTAAGTTTAAAAAGTTTAGGCTAAGACATAATAGAATGCTCTTAAGCATTTTTGTATAATTTACTAATTCAATTCCCTGCCTGATCAGGGCAATATATTAAACAAAAAAAAATCTAGCCTACTAAACTAAATAATAATCCATATATATATAGATAATATATATTATATATATATAAAATATATAAATATATATATATATAAAAAAAAAATATATATATAAAAAAAAATCAAAAACTAGTTTCAAACCAAAATCAAACCTAAAATAATTTATAAAAACTCAAACAACTTAATAAAAACTAAAAAATTATAATTTTTTTTTTTTTTTTTTTTTTTTTTTTTTTTTTTTTTTTTTTTTTTTTTTTTTTATAAAAAACTCAAACAACTTAAAAAAAAAAAAAAAACATTACTTTCTCTTGCAATCAGTTCCGACACTCAAACCATTCATAAAATTTAAATTTAAAAGCTAATGAAAACTGAACCCACATGAAATTTAAGCCATCATGCTGCATAAACTATCATATGTAAGTATCTCCATGAGTAATCATGTGCAAAAGTATTAAACGATCATATGTAAGTATCACCATCAGTAATCATGTCCAAGCAAGTATTTCAACATTTCATTGTATAACGTTAATTTGGATGAGGTAAAATGGGTAAATGGAGAGCGAGTTTAAACCCAGCATGCTTCTCTAAGTCACTATATAGTTTAAGTTTGTATTTCAGGCACTCTCTGCGGAGGGCCTTTTTTCACAGTACAGATTACTTTTAGGCTTAGCTTTTACCTGCTCATGCTTCAGGTTCTTCGAGGTTGAGCTCGTTATGAGTGATTAACATTATCTTATTCTGCATTTTATGATAAAAATAGGTCCAACCAGAAGAAACAAAGCAAATATTTCGATGTCTCTTTAAAATAGTATAAGGTTGGAATTTTAGGTAACTGGGAAATATATAATAATAAAAATTATGTTAAAGGTTGATATGGTTTAAGTGTGGAATTGTAACAATGGCTTTAAAAAAACTTTATCTTTAAGATTAGTGTTTTTTAAAATGAAATATATATTTCTTAAATTATATATTATAAATGATAACACAATTCATAGACAATCTAGCGAATAAAAAATTATTGAAAAAATGAGCGTTATTACAACATTTAAAATGAGTCAAATATTAAACATTTCAACCTTCCAAACACACTCTGCAATTAGAGTTACATTCTATTGAAGTGATTATTTTGTCCAAATCTATCGAACTACCTGAATGGAGCGAACCGAAAAGTGTCCCAGGTCTACAAACATAGCTTCATTTCCTGCATGTCACGTAGTTTATGCACAATAAAGCTATGGTCTCTGTGTGATAAATGATAAGAGGATTTCAAGCTGGAGGTTGCAATAGTTTAAATTAGCAAAGGAAAAGAATATGTACCTGTAATGCAAAGAACGATACCACCAAGAGAATTCCAAGCCCGTTTGTGGTTTCTGCTAAAATAGTTAATGATATATTTTGCATAAAAAGTGCGTAACACGTTGGTATCATGCTTGGCAAGATTGTATAAGCCAATGAACAAAATAAACAAGAACCAAATCAGAACGGCTCCGAACCTCTGGGCTGAGAACAGAGTAACTAAGATCGCCACAGATATCCCAACTACCACGTCTGCCAAAGTCAAGCTAATATCAAATAACTTTAGCCATTGCACTATTTTATATTGCTAATAGAAATTTTGTGAATCCAAGGAAAAGAAATTTCTGAAAAGTGTATGAGTATGAACATGCTCTATTGCTTCAAGACACACCAAGCTCGGGTGTTCGCAGTCTAGAGGTATGTTTTATAATTTACCAAGGCTATATAGCTCAATAACGAAGTAATATTTCTACTTTTCCACTGGTATAAGACAGCCATGAGCTAGGAAATTAATGTAGTAGATGTTGCATACAAATCCATGTATGTGTGTTCAGTGAATATTATTGAAAAATTAATATCTATTGAACATTCGTAGATTAAACTTTAACAGTGATAAATTTCTTGTTTATTCAGACAGAGGGCTAAAAAAACAGACAGAGGGCTAAAAAAACAAAACAGGCTTGGTTTGAGCGAGCTACTACCAGCAAGAAAGACAGCATGTCGTGTTACGTGCTATGCCTGGTCCAAAGACGCCGTGCTTTGCAGAGCCATCTCAAGCAAGAGCAGAAACAAGGCACTCAATCTGCTGCCCATTCTCTTCTCCATGTCGTTCAGATGGGAATTCCTTTTAACTTGTAAGATATATTCATAGATGGGATATCAGCGAGAGTGGGTATTCATTGATATAGGCTACTTTTTGTGGATTTTGCATGGCGTACGCTTTGCATGGAGTACACGTGTGAGTCAGGTGGCCCTTCTCGTTGTTGAGCAATAAACTAAGCACGGGCAAGAAAAAACTTAGGATAAGATAACTTGCGCTCAATAAAATCACATCGGGGCAAGAGACGCTTGCAATAAGAGGGTGAAATCAAAATTTTGGTTAAAACTTTTTGAAGCCAAATCGCTAGCGATAAACTTTGGTTAAAATTGTTTAAACACTCAAAATTTACGGTCAACCGAAGAACTAATACCCCGGTCAACCCGAAGAACTAATACCCCGGTCAACGCCTGATCGAACGCTAATAGTCCCAGGCAGGGACTAATAATGAATATAAATTAATTGATGAATTTTTTCTAGTTAAATGACTCCTTATATAAAAATTAAAGATTCAAATCCTACTTGTACCTTTTCCAGAAAGAAACATATATAAATATCAAGAAATTTAATACAAATGTAATAATTGGAAAAGCATATAAAAACTAAGAACGCCACAATGTCAATTACAGGAAAGTATATAAATACTCCATGTTGTCAATTCCTTTAATTATGAGGAAAAATAATACATATAAAATAAAGTGTCCCTCATTCAAACTAAGTAGGAGTAACTTATCAAAAATCACTATAAATAGATTTACACAAAAAAACCATTATCTTCTAAAATTCACCCTTCTGCCATCCAACTTTACTACTATTATTATACGTAGGTGACATCAATACATAGTCTCACTCAGTAACATTTGAAATTCACATCTCCGCCATCAAACTTTACTGCCATTATAATTACCATTGTGACATCTCTACAATCAAACTATAAATTAGTGCTCATTGATTAGGAGAAGTGGTAGGGGTTCTTAGTCACCAGTTTTGGCCACTGATTTGATTCGACTAGGCAATCAAACTTTAGTACTATTATTACTTCTGATTGTTGGAAGTACTACACACCTACATGCGGAATCTTAGTTAGAGCATGGGACTACATGCAAGATTCCTTCTGCATGATTTACTCCTTCTTTAACTCCGCAACTGGTTATTTTTTCTGCATGATTTACTCCTTCTTTCACTCCGCAATTGGTTAGTTCTCTCCAGAACTTGTTGTAGGTGTTGATTCTTCTCATTGATCACCACTATGGTGCATTACCTTGGGATCTTCACCCAGTAATGCTATATCATGAGCATTGTAACCTATTTTTTAATGATTCATTCTTTTGTTCTTTCGATTTTTTTTTAGTGTTTTGCTCTGCAAAGCTGTGTGTTCAACCTTTACTAGCTAGATTCATCTGTGCATGTTTTCTAACACATTTACATGGTATCAGAGCCCACATGTTGCTAGATAAAAGGTGTACCAGTACTTTATTTTGTAGGTATTACAGCTTGGAGATCAAAGATCGACAGAAAAATGGAGTTTTCCAAAGCATCGATCCTAACACTATACAACTATCATGAATGGAAGGACCAAATGGCTCGATACCTTCGTCAAAAAGGGTTGTACAAGATTACCATGGCTGCAAAAGTGGAACCCACTTCAGCCATAGAGAAATCCAAGTACCTCAACTGTATGGATGAGGCCCACGGATCCATATGCATGTGCATCTCTCTAGAGTTGCAGTTTCATCTATCTCCCTACAATACTCCCAATGAGATTTGGAAAAAAGTTGAAGAACTCTATGGGAAACAGGTTGAGATGAAAGGACATCTGCTCAAAGTTGAGCTGTTGCCATTGGATGCACGGAACTACGACAGAATTCAAGACTTGTCCACCAAATATAATGATCTATTGCTACAACTTAAGGGTTGTGGAATTGACAAATCCAAGGAGGAGAGTTGCCAAGTTCTCTCTATTATGTCAAAGCTCAGACATAAATACTATGTCTTTGTGTCTACATTTCATTCAGTAAGGCCTGCAACAGGGAAATCCTACATTATGCCTTCTCTCAAAGAGTTCATGGAGTCCCTTACTTTTGAGCAAGATAAAATCATTGGCATGGGAAAAATCAAACCTCCAAAAGTGCATGCACTTGCTGTGCATGATGGCAGCCATAATAAAAATCACAGATCTGATTCAAATCAGAAAAATTAGCAACAAAAAGACAAGGGAAAAGTGCATTCCCGTCAAAAGAAGGAAGGGTACACTAGGCCCTTCAATGACTCCTCCGACTCGAGAAATAAGAAAGGGAAGAAAGGAAGCAGATGCACCTATTGTCAAAGAGGATTCCATCCAGAATCCTCTTACATGAAGAAAAAAATTGACCAAATGGCAGAAATCCTTCAGAAGCACAGCCTTGGGGACCACATCCCTCAAGGCGCCAAGAAGAAAACTAAGGATTCGCCACACGGGAAAGGTAACAATTTTCATGTTTTAGTTGCAATTAATTCTTCTCTTGATGCATGGATTATAGATTCTAGTTCATCACATCATATGGCTGCTGCAAAGGAAGTCTATTCCTCTTTGGATGCATGCAAAGGACCTCCCATCCTCATGGGATATGACTCACCTATTGAGGTCACCGGAAAAGGTAGAGTGGAACTTTTACGCGGAAGCTTTGAAGATGTGCTTCATGTTCCAAAACTTTCGGTAAACCTACTTTCAACTTAATCACTCATTCTAGCACCAGAAAGAGAGTGGAATTCACTCCAGATGTAGTGAACATATATGACCTACATAGCCGCTCCAAAATTGCAACTGGTGAGGTAAACAATGGAGCCAGACTATATACATTTTCTGAATTTATTGAATATGAATCCTCCTTATTGCTTACACATGCTGATGATTGTAGTAGGCTTTGGCACGAGAGATTTGGTCACTTAAATTCCAGGTATATGTAGCAGCTAAGTAAGTATGAGATGGTGGAAGGCTTGCCAAATATTTGTTTCTCCAAAGGCGTTTGTGAAGGGTGTGTCCTTAGCAAACATTCTAGAGAAAAGTTTAACACTGGCAAGACTCACAGAGCATCCTTTTCTCTAGATCTGATCCATAGTGATCTCATGGGGCCTTTTCCTCATCCTTCCATCAACAAATCAAGGTATGTGCTTACATTTATTGATGATTTCTCACGGTATACTTGGGTGTATCTTCTCAGGAACAAATCTGAATTTTTTTCGCACTTTGAAGATTTCAAAGCACTAGTTGAGACACAGTCAGAGAGAAAGATCAAAGCCCTCCATACAGACAATGGGGGGTAATATGTACACAACACTTTAGAACCTTTGCCTTCAGTTTGGCATACAGTTGCAGTACACATTTCCATACACTCCACAGCAGAATGGAGTTTCTGAGAGAATGAACCGGTCTCTCAAAGAGATGGCTTCCTGCATGTTGCATGCTAAGTCACTGCCTCATAAGCTATGGGTTGAAGCACTTAATTGTGCTAACTACATCCAGAATAGATCTCCTCATAGGTCTGTCAAGAATCAGACCCCCTTTGAGGCTTAAAGCGGCACTAAACTAGAGGTCACCCACTTCCGTGTTTTTGGCTCCCGAGCATGGGCTGAGATCCCCTTTGAAAAGAGGAGAGCTCTTGATCCACAGAGCATTGAGTGCATCTTTGTTGGATACCCTGATGGTGTGAAGGGATACTGACTCCTGATTTCCTCTACAGACAAGCTCATCATTGAGCGAAGTGTCAAATTTGAGGAAAGTCTCTCGCATGCACCTCAATTGCCGCATGTAGACACCTTTAATCTACCTCATGTCTGAGATGATGACTCAGTACACTCAAATGCAGATATAGAGCATGAATATGCCGTGGTAGAGCATGCAGATGCAGAGACAGAGTCTTCAGATACAAATCCAGTGCATGCATATGATGATCCACATCCAAGCCCAGATCGGGCTTCCAGCAGTGAATCAAATTCCCCTGTCATAAATCAGAGAACAAGTAGGTTACGTGAGATATATGCACAAGACCACTCAGCTGCTATAAATGGTCTTGTGGGGGATAATTCTGATCTACAGAGGACTAGCTCAAAGTTTATTGAGCCTCCTCTTGCCCTCATTGCCATTGAACCATCACCATCCTAGCATTGTCATTTGGTTAAGTCTTCTGATCCACAGTCTTATGCTAAGGCTACTAGGCATCCATCTTGGGAGTCTGCCATGGAGGAGGAGTATAACTCCCTCCTCGAGAACCAGACCTGGGATCTGGTCCCCCTTCCTTCAGGAAGGGAACTTGTCCGATGCAAATGGGTCTACAGGACCAAGAGTGTTGCAGATGGGCAAATCACCAAACAGAAAGTTAGGCTAGTAGCCAAAGGCTTCTAGCAAGTGCATGGCATTAATTATGATGAGACCTTTGCTCCAGTAGAAAAGACGGATTCCATACGCCTTGCCCTTGCCATTGCGGCTGCCTAGGGGTGGGAAGTACATCAGATGGATGTGAAGAATGCCTTTCTTCACAGAGACCTATTTGAGGAGATATACATGGAGCAGCCACATGGTTTCATTCATGATTCGTCTTTGGTCTGCAGACTGAAGAAATCTCTCTACGGCCTTAAGCAAGTCCCGAGAGCTTGGTATGCGAAGATGGATTCTTTTCTCTTATCACAAAACTTTGAAAGATGTAAGTCTGATCCGAATGTTTACATGCTCAGGACACATGATTCTCTTCTTATCTTAGTTTTGTATGTGGATGATCTCCTGATCATTGGCGGCTCGACTTCAGCCATTGATATAGTCAAGAGGGCCTTGCATGATAGGTTCTTGATGATAGACATGGTCCATTACGCTTCTTTCTTGGTCTTGAGATTAGCCAGGATGCCACGGGCATCAAACTCTCTTAGGCTAAGTATGCGCGGGATCTCCTCGAGAGATTTCACATGACTGACTGCAAGACAGCACCGACACCTTTTCTGCCTGGGGTCTGCCTTGAGGATGGATGTGACACTCCATTAGTTGACAGCACTCTCTACTGATATCTAGTGGGGAGCTTATTGTACCTCACCCACTCCAGACTAGATCTCTCATATGCAGTAGGGCCAGTTTCCAGATAAATGCAGGAGCTGCATGAGCTACACTGGAATGTTGCCAAGCGCATCCTCCGATATGTGTAGGGAACCATCACCTTCGGGATTCACTATGTAGCAGGCATTACATTGAATCTCCTTGGCTTCATTGATTCTGATTGGGCAGGCGACAGTTTTGATCACGAGTCCACCTCCAGATATTCACTCAGTTTAGGGTTTGGCCCTATCTATTGGTCGAGCAAGAAGCAGGTTGCTATTGTTCTCTTCAGCCAAGGCCGAGTACAGAGGAGTAGTCAACATCACGATTCAGGCTTTGTGGATACAACACTTCCTCACTGAGTTGGGCATCCAGTGCCACCAGCCCATTGTCATCTGGTGTGACAACCAGAGCACTCTCAAATTTTGCAGGGATACAATACAACGACAACGGACGAAGCACATAGAGATCCATATGCACTACATCAGATACTTAGTACATGATTGGGTCATTGATTTGCAGTTCCGTCCTTCAGCAGAACAGACTGCAAACATCTTCACCAAGACATTCACTGAGCAGAAGTTTCGCTCTCTGCGCGATCATCTTGGAGTGAAGGACACATTTGCTTAGCAATTGTCTTTTCTTCCTCTTTTCTTTTGATTACATTGTATTTTGAGGGCGGGTTTTTCCCACGAGGTTTTCCCTCCTCAATTTTAGTACAAGTTGCACTGTCTTTTGGGTGACCTTTGGCCTTAGTTGCCAGGGCCCATTTTCTATTTTTCCGCATAGTGGTGTTCAGCATGGGTGTTGGAAGTACTACACACTTACATGCGGACTCTTAGTTAGAGCATGGGACTACATGCAAGATTCCTTTTGCATGATTTACTCCTTGATTTTCTCCTTCTTTAACTCCACAACTGGTTAGTTCTTTTGCATTATTTACTCCCTGATTTTCTCCTTCTTTCACTCCGCAACTGGCTAGTTCTCTCTGGAACTTGTTGTAGGTGTTGAGTCTTCTCATTGATCACCACTATGGTGCATTACCTTGGGATCTTCACCCAGTAATGCTATATCATGAGCATTGTAACCTATTTTCCAATTATTCATTCTTTTGTTCTGTCAATTTTCTTTTATTTTTCTCTGCAAAGCTGTGTGTTCAACCTTTACTAGCTAGATTCATCTGTGCAGGTTTTCTAACACATTTACACTGACGTCTCTACATTAAAACTTTACATTATTGCTCATTGATTTTGTGTAGTTAGTAATGCTTGTTAGATACTGACTGCTTTGATTGGTATGGGTTACAGGGACCAGTTCTGCTCACTGATTTGATTCGACTGGGTAATCGGTCACAAGTTAGTTCCGCTTGGTTTTAGAAGTATGTCAGGTTTCAGGTTATTTATTTGGGAACTCACTTAGTAGTTTACAAAGAAGTAAGGTTTTAGGATAAGTGAAGGATTTTGTTTGTCTTTAACCTTAACTATGTATAACCTATCATAAATGATGAAGAACATTAATCTTTGCACTAAGAAAAAGATGAATATTTGCCAGTTAATTAGTATATGTCGTATTGTTCGCAAAAAAATGTTTGCCAGTTAATTAGTATACGTCGTATTGTTCGCAAGAAAATGTTTGGGCCTTATAGATCAACCTCTGAAGCAAAAACATTTGAATGAAATCAACCTCAAGTAACAGGTTTCAATATGCAATAGATTACCCTGTGGGAATGCATTTTCTATTGTAGAAAAAGTCTGACGAACAATGAAAATATTCAAAGAGGGATAAGAATTCTTGTTTTCATAGCTGGAGAAGAGAGTCAAGATGAGACCTCCTGCTGGAACAGTTAGTGTTTGCAGTCCACTCAGACTCGAGAGATGGTAGGTCTGTATTACAACACATGTAGGTCTGATATGTTGCAGTGTCAAGCAACCATATATGATCACCATAACGACCCAACATCCTTTCGAACTCCTTCACAACGTGCTCGAATACCAATACCGATTTCGAGAATCCATTCTAAATTCCTCCCTCTCATGGTTTTCAAGCGTCCATCCTAGATCTCCCACATAAATGATAAAATTAGTTCCATGATCATGGAAGCTCTCGATAGTTCTCTGCAACCTTATCCCAAAACCCCAAAAACTAAGGGATAATAAACCGAACGTTCTTCAAAGCTTCGTGTGTGTTTTCTGATTCAACGCACACCATAAGTTTTCTCACAATACTCTGAGTTATGAGTTATGAGATACTCGGTATTTTTGCTTTTGCTTTTACTTCTGATCTGGATTTAAACAAAAACATAACTATAAATACAAAGATGCAGTAAAAATAACACTTCATTTCATTAATATCAAATACTACAAACATAATAGAAAAGATGTAGCAACTATATGCCTCTCAACTACAATGTAGTTGAAGGACCTTTCTATTATTGAACAATAAAAGCAAACCCTAAACAACCAAACCCTAACTGAAAGAGATGTAAGTGAGTTTAAACCCTAACTAGAGGAGATGTAACACCAAGAGTTTATGGCCCCCTTGAGGTTAGTTGGAACGCAAACTTCTCGGGGTTGTGACTTGGTCATATTATCTCCGTTTTAGCGCATGATACCCAGTTGGAAAGATCTCTGCGATAACTACGACCGAAAAGATGATTTTAAATAGAAAATCGCTGGTACATGATTGCCAAAAAAATGTGGTTTAGGGCTTCAAAATGGTTCCCGAAATTTACCCGAAAAACTATTAAAAATAGTAAACTGTCCTACAATTAAGGAAACTGAAAAACTGAAATAAACAATGGTGGGGTCCAAGTGGAATTGGCTAGATCCACCCAGATCAAATTTCCCGCTGGAAGTTTAGGACCCGAAAACTACTAAAAATAGTAAATTGTGCTACAATTAAGGGAACTGAAAAACTTAAAGAAACAATAGTCCTACAATTAAGGGCGCTGAAAAGATGAAAAAAACAATAGCGAGGTCCAAATGGAATTAACCAGTGGCCAACACCGTAATTACAAGAATTCTGAGCCACAAATGTAATGGTGTTTTTGGTTTGGTTCCGGTCTTCATTAGTGTTAGGTCTGATGATATTCATGATGAAACGGTGAATGGGAAGCAACTGGAATTAGTCCTCGCCATGGTCAGGGCTAGGGTTTCATCCTCCACTTTTTTTTTTTAAGATGGTCACTGTAAAAGCCGGCCTCCCGCATGACTCTGTTAACACTGGAGTCATCGAGAATTGATATGTTAAGTTGTTCCATCTCGACCTTCACGCCCAACAGGGGCTAATGCTATTGCTGCTCTATACATCCTCTCCTCTGGTGCACCTACGCTCTCTTCAGAGCCGCCACAAGCGCGTTGGACAGCGAAGCAGGTCGCCCTTGAACAGCCGCTGGCAGCCGGTTCAAGGCCACGTTGAAGCACAGATCCAACGCCCGGCATTGTAGAGATGAGGCCAAGGACGAAGCTCCGCGGGCATGGGGAACGCCATCCCATGACTACAAGCAGGTGCGACATAGGTTTCTTGGGGGATTTTACGACTACTGGCTCAGGTACGATTCTCGGTGCACCGGGAAGTAATATGGAGTTTCTATCAACTCTGGCCAACTAAAAACTTGGTTAAATGCAGAAAGAGGCCACTCCCAACAGTTTGTAAGGCACTTTCTTAGATCTCAATCCTTAAAGGAAACTAACACAGAATTGTCTTGCCCCACAAATTTTACAAGAACCAGCTTACATGCCAATATCAATTTGTGCCCACAAGAACTCTACACAACGATGCTCACAATTTGCATCTTGGAACACAGTCACTTTGGCCAAAAACTCGCACATTCTCATTGGAATTACAGGCAGATTTCCCAACAGTCAGATAGCTACATAGCTACTTTTCTTCCAATGGCATGCTGGATATGAGCACCGACTATAGTGCAAGCGTTCCTTAAAAGTGGGTGTCGTGGGTGTCACCTTCATAGAAAAAGAAAAACGACCACATCTATATTTTTCTGGCTTCCTAGGACCACCAGTACCAACAACCAACAAATACACGACACGAGGACCCCGCTCATCCATTGCTCTGCTCAATCTTACCAATCACTTTCCAGATAAACTCTATTCCCTTTGCTGAAATTGGGACAGATTCCGAGGCCGAAAGTGTTCAGTGTTATATTTGATCATTTATAGCATCGAGATTATCGAATTCTAAAGCCATTCATTATTTTGCATAACCAATACAACCGCAGCGCGGATATACTTTTCACAACGAGTGTTGTTCATTAGATTTATATATAAAAGCTTATATATTTATTTATATTTATATAAATATTGTTGATATATATTTATTTATATATTTCGTGGCCAATGTAGTGAATGGATATACACATAGCCATTAGTTTTAAAACCTAAAAATCAGTTGAAGGTTACTTTTGGATTACTTTTGGATTGATGATTACCACGGAGTTGACCGTTTGATGTCGCGGTGGTGGCATTCACATGCAGAATCGTCGCGGAGTTGTTATGATAGAGCCGCCAGGGTTAACGCAACTCTCACCGCGTGGTTTGCAACAACGTTCACATGTGGTAACGCTAACCATCAGAGTGGTGTGGTTTGGATAGCCGTCAGTTCATAACCATAACCGTTGTGGTTTATTGTGTTGTGTTCACATGGGGGAGGGTTGGCCTGCGAACTGGCCTTCCCCTAACAACCCAACCTCATAACCTTAAAACTTAAATATGCATCGTAGAGTTATGGGTTAAGAGCCACGATGTAGAGGAGGCGTAACTATGGGAGGACGGAGGTCGCGGGTTCAATCCGACCTCCAACCAAAAGTTTACTTTATTGTAATAGACAGTGAACCCAACCTTTGGGAGGTGCCACGTGGAAGCCTCTGGGTTTGCCACGTGGCATTTTTCCATTGGTCCAAAAATCCACCAATAAAAATGCGCCAACACACAACTGTACAACCCAACTAGAGATTACCACTTGTCCATCCCTGATTCCAACCCGACCTTTGGGAGGTGCCACGTGGAGGCCTCCAGGTTTGCGACATGGTATTCTTCCATTGGTCCAAAAATCCACCAATAGAAATGTGCCAACACACCACTGTACAACCCAACCAGACATTACCACTTGTCCATCCCTGATTCGCCATTGACTTGTGTTGACCATGCCTAGTCACCTACCACATCAGCGGTACGCACTGCTCACTGTGCAGCCACTATGGTAGGACGGAGGTCATGGGTTCGACCCGACCTCCAACCAAAATTTTGCTCTATTATATAGAAAACCAACCCGACCTTTGGGAGGTGCCACGTGGAGGCCTCCAGGCTTGCCACATGGCATTCTTCCATTGGTCCAAAAAATCCACCAATAGAAATGCACCAACACACCACTATACAACCCAACCAAACATTGCCACTTGTCCATCCTTGATTCGTCATTGACGTGCGTTGACCATGCCTAGTCACCTACCACATTAGCGGTACGCATTGCTCACTGTGCAATCACTATGGTAGGACAGATGTCGTGGGTTCGACCCGACCTCCAACCAAAATTTTGCTCCATTGTATAGACAGCCAACCTGACCTTTGGGAGGTGCCACATGGAGACCTCCGGCCTTGCCATGTGGCCTTCTTCCATTGGTCCAAAATCCACCAATAGAAATGCACTAACACAACACTGTACAACCCAACTGGACATTGCCACTTGTCCATCCCTGATTCGTCGTTGACCATGCCTAGTCACCTACCATGTCAGCGGTACAGACAACTGACTTTGCAATGACTAAGCATTTTTTTTGCAAATTTCACCTGTTTAGCAAAGCGATCAAAACACAATAACTTTCTCATATGAACTCGGTCTTCAACGATGAACACGATCGTTCAGGTTTTGAGCCATTCTGAGAACTTTTATTGTTTAAATAAACATTGAGCACCTGATCATTCCTCCCCACTAGAAGCCCTTTTGGACCCCAAAAGATACTATCAATTCTTTAGCAGGTGAGGTTACAGCTCCCTCACCTTCTCGGTTTGCAACCAGGTGGCTTGAGAAGGCTTTTGCCCCTTGAGCCCCACTCTAAGGTATTCAACATCCCCTCTCTTTGAAGTTCTGGTTCTTTTTTCAAGTATGAGATCCTATTGAAGTTCATAAGATATTCTGGCGATGACTCATCTATTGATGGCAGCTGAAGATGCTCTCCTTGATCATCAATCAAAGGAGGGTCAAACAATCTCAAATTCTCAACATTAACAATAGAGTATATTTGCATGTAAGGAGGCAAATAAAGCTTAAATGCATTGTTACCAATCTTTTCCAGAATTTTAAAAGGACCATAACAGATTGGATTAAGATTTTTACTTTCTCCTTGAATTCTCTCTTTGTTAATATATAACCAAATTTCGTCGCCAACTTGAGATTTGTGATCAACTTGATGTTTATCATGCCTTGCCTTGTAGATGCTTTGACTTTTCTAAAGTTGTTCCTGCACTGTATGATGTATCAACTGAATTTTTTCTATGAACTTCCTTGCCTTATCGATGTCACCGTGACCATCAATGACGACATCTTTCTCAAATATGAAGCCCAATGGCGATCTTGGCAAGTACCCATAAAATGCCTCAAATAACGATGTGTTTGTGGAAGAATGCTTTGTCCTATTATATGCATGTTGTATGTAATGCAACTGTTCATCCCATAACTTGGGATGTTTGCTGCAATATCCTCTAAGAAGATGAATAGCTGTTCAATTGACCACCTCGCTTTGTCCCTCTGTTTGTGGATGAAAGGTTGTGCCCTTCTTCAACTTTGTGTCCATCATGTCCCACAAATTTGACCAAAATTTCCCAACAAATCGAGAATCTTGATCACTTAGAATAGAAGTAGGAAGACCAAAATGAACTCAAATATTTTGGAAGAAAATATGAGCTATTTGTTTAGCAGTAATTTTCTTTTTACATGGTGTTAATATGCACATCTTGTTGAACCTGTCTACAACTACATACAAGTAATCATGACCTTTCCTTGACAATGCAAGACCTCCTACAAAATCCATTGAGATACTCTCCCATGGACATGAAGGTACCGGAAGTGGAGTGTCTAAACCAAGTTTCATATTGCTAAGCTTACTTGTAGCTCATAAAGAACATCCTCTTATGAAACGAGAAACAATATCCAACATGTGTGGCTAATAACAATATCTTTGAAGATTCACTATTGTCTTGCCTACACCAAAGTGTCCAACAATCAATGAAGTGTGTGCCTTTCCTCAGACATACGCCCCTTACTAGGCTTCTATCCCATTGTAAAACACCCTCAAGGTGACAAAACCTTTGAATGATACAATAGATACAATGTGTGGAGGAAAGGTGATAACATAAAGAATCCAAAATACTAACAAAATACAGAGCAAGAGAGTTCCCTCACTAGATAGATAGCCAAACACGCCACACTGGATGAAGTTGTTTTCATATTATTTAAATGCCTAAATCTCTTCAAATTATCAATACCCCTCATCCCATCACAATGTTCCCTTTAGATACAATTTGATCATTTCCTTACTAACCCAAGATCCATGTTTCTCATTGCTTATTCTGCACAAGATTGAAATCTAAAGACTTCTAATACCATTATGGTTTTAAATCACAGAGGATTTCCTATTCATCCCCATCATTCTCCTATATGTAAATTTCAAGTTCCGTAACCTCCCTATATCCTAGGGATAGTGTAGTTGAGTGGTCACATATGGAGGTAGATGCATAACACATGAGAGCGATCATGTCTCCCCCATAAGCATCCTATTCGATCAATGAAATTTGATTATTTCTCTTTATATTCTCATGAAAATAAATTTATAAATATCATCATAAATTCATTTTCAAATACCATTAAATATCTTTATTATTTGAAATTATAATCGAATATTTTTATTTAATATTTTATTATAATATTGTGGTGATATGAAAATGTCATAATACTATATATATATTTTAATTGATAATATTTATGATTTATTATATTATATATTTTTAATGAAATATTTATGTATCATGATGAAGATGATTATTCTCTTTTATTATTATTTTGATTTATCAATTAATAATAAATTAGTCAATTTGTTTAATTTTTTTCTAAAGTTATTGTAAAAAAGTTGTCTTAAATTTTTATAACTATCATAAAATAAATATTTGAAAGGTTCACAATATTATAAATATTTAATGTGGAGAGATAGAAATATTATAAGAGAAAGTGATTTAAAATAGTGGTAAAGATGTGCTAAGTGTAAATAACTAAATGTGGTTTTGTCTAATGAATCTAGCTTAAATTATTAAAAAGAGATATAGTTATCTTACTCCTAAATTCAAATTTCTTTGACAATCCTATTTCTTAAAAATGGTTAATAAAAGTTGTTCTATAGCCTTCCAAAATTATTTACTAAAGTTGTTGATCAATCACCTAAGTTACAAATTTATTTTTGGCAAAATATTGCCATGATCATTTTTATTAAAGTGTTATATACTTAGCATTAAATACTCTAGTGATTGTTACCTACGGTGAGGATAAAAACCTATGGTGGACTTCCAAAATATACTCAATGGTAGATGGAAGTTGAGGCCATGTTAGTGTTGTCTAATGCGTAACTGTACAATGAGAGTGTCCCCATATACTTTTCATGCGTGGAGAACCATCCAATGGACCCAAAGGTATGTGGAAAATGGTATGATACACTTACATACATGGAACAAAATATCACCCCTGGAATGAAACACTGGTGAAAAATGACCACTCATACATTTAAAGATGTCAAAACACATCTCTAGTCTAGACCTCTAGATGTTTTCTTTAATGTGACAAATTCTCCTTAGGCTGATTGAGTGAATTTTAGAGTTGATCTTGAATTATGTTTCAGTGTCAAGGCTCAAAACTCAATGTCACTTGAACACAACTATGATGCAACTAATATGACAAAAATAACTCTTTTCATTTCCTTTGAAAAATGAAAGGCCAAACTAAGTAGGGGAAGAAGAAATCAAACAACAATGCAACAAACAAGTGATGCAATAATCAATCTTCTCAACTTCACTATTCCAATCAAAATAAAAGCCCTATATGCCAATGCCATGAGAATTTTCTTTTCAATTACACTTAATTTTCAAATGAGAGAAAAATAAGATGCATGTCCAATCACTGATAAAATAAATTATTCAGAACGATGACTAAAACACCAATTCTTTCAAGCACTTAATGATCAAACATATCAATTTGTTAATGACCTAATGAAAAGAACAAAGGCAAATCTAAACAAATTCGTGTCAAGGGCACACAAAACCAAAAGAAAACCAAAAGGAGGCTTCTAAAAGACCACAATACACTCGGGGACACAAGGAAGAGCACCTGGAACAAGGTTGAATGAAGAGAAAATCAAAACAAGGCAAATTTGTGCATTAAACAGGGGTCAGCGTAGCTGCTGGAAGGGCACCAGTACTCTGCAACATAGGTACAAAGAGGTATGAGGTGCACTGAAACACATGTACAAAGAAGGCTAGGGTGCACTGCAATTCTCTGTCTCTAGACCAGGTGAAGCCTTGATCAAGGAATGCCAAGTTCCTTCACACAAAATTCAACTGAAGCTCAATGAAATGTATTCCTAAGGTCAATTCAAACTAAGTGATACAATGAAGCTCTAAACAAGAGGTGAAACAAGTACTAAGGACAAGAAAACCACCAAGGGAATATATCATTCCCTAGTGGAGTCGTTGATTTGTTATGCAGAATTTGTGGTTGCAAACATAACTATCTTCCCTAGACCTAGTGGCCTAGTCCTGAACAATAGAAGGAAAATAATATAAGGTTTCCCTTAAAGTAATTTAACAATAAGATGAGGCTTACCTGGAATCCCTCACAACCTTTACTCTCTTCTTGGCTTGTATTCTGAAATCCTGGCTCTGATTGCTATAATTAGAACCTGCACATACAAAAATGACAAGCCAAAGATATATGATATCTATGTAGCATTATCCAATCGTTTCATTCAATTGATCAACAAAGCATTGAAATGAACATTAACATCATATATAGTAAAACAATGTACTCATTGTATTAATAGAAATGGGGAGAGTTACAACCAAATATAGGAGTTGATCATATAAATAACTCCCCAAGTTGACTTGTCCTTCCTTGCCAGAAAGTGCACCTCTATGTCCCCTCAATGCATGGAATGATGACTCTCTTGGAACCAAGGTAGCAACATGAGGGTAATCAAACTCTAAAATGAAACCCCTAGCTCGTGGATGGCAGTAAATATATAAGAGAGGATGGTATTTTAGGAATTATTATCCATTTACCAAACTAGGCTTGAGATCCACTCTTGATGGGAGGATGAGCTCAAGGGATAAGGGGTGAAATCTCCAAAGTAGGATGAGATGGGATGCAAAGGTATTATCCAAGGTAAATGGTTATAAAACCCCTGGAAGCTTCAGGATTCCTTTTATTTTTCCTAAATTTCTAGAATTGGTGCACCCTAAGAAGGGATAACCTGCTGATGGTTTGTGTAGGTGCAGAGTGGAGAAACCTACATTGAACGTTATCTTATAAGGGAATAGAATAAGGTGAATTGGGCTTTAAAAGCATGCACATGAGCCAGTTAAGCCCATATTCATGCCAATGGATTTGTGCAAGGGTGATGACAGGTGTAGATGGATGTTGATTGGTCCAGTCAATAGGCCTATTGACTAGATGTGACAAAATGGCCTATCACAATGACTAAACCTTAAAATTATGGAAGGACCTTAGGTTGAAGTTGAAAAACTATAAAATGATGACTTTGGTTTAATTGGGTTATCAACATTTCGTTCAAGGTCGGTGGAATTTTTTCTCCTACAGATAGAAATATTTGTGATTATTTAAAACTTTTCAAATTTCTCTTTCTATTGGAAGATATGGTAAGTAATCATTTTATGATGTTGGGCCCTTCATTGAGGAATGATAAGAGGAGGAAAGTGACGAAATTGACTTATATTCCATGGGTATGATAAGAAATTAGGGTTTTATTAGAAAAGAGGAATAAAAGAGAGGAGAAAGAAAATAATTGAAATCTTATTTCACAAAGATTTGATATAAATACTCTGCTTCTTCCCTCACATCACTCTTTTCCCCCCATGAAGGAGCCGAATGGCATGAACTTCTCATGCTTGGTTCTGAATTAGAGGCATTGAATAATCAATGTTAACTATAACACCTAGCCTTCCAAGCTAACGATGCGTGGTTTGATTCTCGCTACCCGCTAATGGATATCTACCTATTATATATATCTATATCTATAAAGATAGAATAGGTAGATATAAAGTAATTAAGTATATAAAATAATTTCATGATTCACTCAAAATCATTTTTTTTGTTGAAATGTGAAATAGATTCCATTATTTTCCTATTCTAGAACCTCACTATGAATAAAAAGGTGGATTGGGACAATGTATGTCAAAGGGAGTGAAAATAAAAAAAGGGAAGAGAGAAAGAATCCATCGTCTAATGGATATGACAAAGGCATTCTAAACCTTTGGTACATGTTCAAATCCTATTGAACATAATACTCTTAAATTATTCTAAATTGTTGTGCAATGTGTTGGAACAAATTCTTTAGTCCTTTTCCTTGTTCTGAATAATCGACCAAATGACCAAATATTCATTTTTGTTCTTGAAGTAAAGAAATTTCAGTGTGTTCCCTAAGCGCCTCTTCTAGAAGGGATTTCACTTTTTCTATAAATGTATCAGTAGAACATATAATTTCTTCGAACTGAGGTTTATTCTTTATCAAATACTCATGTAACTGAATGAAAATTTTTCTCACGTGTTATTTCTAATATATCTAGGTATCCATATTTTTGTGTATAAATAATAGTTATTTGTTCTTCCATTTTCAAAGGATGCGATTGAGATCATTTGAGAAACTCACGTAATCATTGACCCCTTTCCAACTGACCTAGAGTAGCTTTATCAAAATCAGAAGCAAACATTGCAAAGGCTTCCAAATCTACAAGGTGAGTTAACTATAATTTCATTTTTCCAACTACCTTTTTCATAGTTTTTATATTAGTCATAAATCCTACTATAGATATCAAAATACCCACATTTCATAGTAGGTTTGATCCCAACATTGAATATATCAACCGATGAAAATAGTTTTCCATCCGCAATGGAAATTGCATTAGTGGGAATATAATTTGAAACATCTCTAGCTTGAGTCTCAACTATTGGTAGGGTAGTAACACTCACCTCACCTTCCTTTGAACTTAATTTATCTGCTCTTTCAAGAGACGAGAATGCAAATAGAAAATTTCTCCTGGATAAGATTCTCGGCTAGGTGGTATTATTAATAGAAGATACATTTGTTGATAAGCTTGTTCCTATTTGGAGAGATCATCATAAATGATTGAAGTATGTTGTTTCTTATACATGAACTATTCAGCCAAAGTTTCCCCTCTATAAGGAGTGAGATATTGTAATGTAGCATGAGAAAATCATCACAAATCGATTGAAAACCATCTTGTCTAAATACATTGCATTTGAACAATTTGACTTTCTGCAACACCGCCAATACATGATGGGGTGACTATCGCTCAGGAGACATTACACTCTATCAATTATAAGAAAATTGAGGTTATTCTATTAAATCTTAATCTCTGCAAGGCCTTTGACTGTGTGGATTGGCCCATTCTTACGATTTCGTCTTCATAAGATTGGTTTCTCACTAAAGGTTATTACTTGGATTATGGCCCATGTAACATCAACTAGCTTTGTTATCTTAATTAATGGACTGCCTACACAGTTTTTCACTACATCTTTGGGGCTTCAGTAGGGTTTTGATTTATCTCCACTTCTTTTCCTACTTTTCATTGAGGGTATGAGCATGTTAATCTCGGTGGCACATAATTGTGGGACACTTACAGGAGTGTGGATTTCTAGACACATTAAGGTCACGCATCTCATTTTTGTTGACAATGTGCTTATTTTTGGTAATTTGTTTGTAGTGGAATGAAGGTATATGCGTCAGATCATTAGTCTCTTTAGTGATGCTTTAGGGCTATACATGAACAATTCAAATTCCCTATTGATCTCATCATCCCCTGATGATGCTTTCATATTAGAGATTGTAGGTATATTTAAGGTTGATCATGCATCTATAGGCTTTGGTTTTAAATATCTCAGTTTTATCCTCAAACCAAACAAATATGGAATCAAAGACTGTCAATGGCTGATTGATAAATTCGAGAATCAATTGACTACTTGATCGCACATATGGCTCATAACAACGGGTTGGTTGATTATGGTACAAGCGGGTTTGCAAAACATATCAGTTTATTGTCTACATCTCTATTATTTATGCAAACACATTATCCCCATGATCGACTCAATCATATCTAGATTTATTTCTGATGAAAATTTAGATAGACATAGGTTCCACTTGGCCTGCCTTGAGGTATTATTGTAGAGGAAGGAAGATGGTGGCTAGGGTATCAAGGACCTATAAAGATGAAGTTGGGAATTATTAATGAAGAATTCATGGAGAGCAATTAATGGAGATAGTATATGGTAGCACATTATCAAGACAAAGTATCTACAAAATCGGCCTATGTTGTAGTGGATCAAGCAGGGTGCATACATCCCATGTGCCATCTCATATATATGTAGAAGCTTTATGAAAGTTAGACTCTGGATTATAAGCAAAATTAGATGGATGATTGGAAATGGGTTAATGCAAAAATTGGCTTTGATCTTAGACAAATTCACAATCTTGGAATCTACTATATCTATCAAATTATTGTCAATAATGAATTACTTCATCCTATTTGGATGAGGGAATTTGAAATTGGCTTATATGGGGATCTTCATATTCGATGGGATAGCTATTTACAAAATCTATAATTGGCTAGCATTGCACTATATGGTTATGATGACACATTTTTGTGGGTGGGTAATTTGGCGTGGGGTTAGGTATTGGTTAAGGATCCATATTGGCATACATCTCCTTCACCTACACATTCAGATTATTTCTAATGGTTTTGAAAATTTGGTAGTGGAATATTCCTACCAAACTCAAGGTATTTAGCCGGATGTTTGGAATAATAGGATTTTGACATGGGACAATCTTTGCCACAAGGGTTTCTCTGGTCCTGGCCTATGTATATTATGTGTTGATGATTAGGAGGATTCAATATGTCTTTTTATACAGTAGTACACATTCACAAAATCCATTTGAGTAGGAGTGATGAACCTTGTAAATTTATAAGCATATGAGATTTCTGCCTCATCGGGTGACTTCCTTCAAGATTGTATATATAATAAAAAATATTATGATCCACTCCCACTATACGTAATGTGGGGCATACGGAAATATCAAAACTCTTTTATATTTGATGACAATACACCAAATATCAGAGTAACCTGTATCCAAATTGTGGTATATTACAGGGAAGATGGATATGGAGGTGGTATTCCAATGATGAGGCAAATCTTCCCATTATCTACTACATGTAACTCTCCACGAGGTTTTTTTGATGGAGCTACAAAAAATGAAGTGTGTGGATACAATGTTTTTATCACTTTTAAACCTAGAACACATTACCACTTCAAATGGTTTGAAGGAGTTTGTTCGAACACCGGAGTAGAGGCCTTGGTCCTATGAGGAGTCTTATTTTATGATCATTGGCTTGATATTGGAGAGTTGGATGTGTTTGGTGACTCACAAGCAGTGGTGGAATGGGACTCAAGCAAAACAACCTTTTATCCACCACTATTAATTATTTGGTTGATGAGAATTAGGGCGATTATAGATCAACTCTACAGGGTGTCATTCTCATATGTTCATAGCGAGCTGAATAGTACCGCTGACAATCTGTCAAAGGAGGGACTCACACTACCATTCAGAGAGATTAATTACTCATACTCTACTAACAAAATTATCCAAAGGATTGGTAAGATTTCCATTTCATGATATTGCCATTGGTGAATAGTGTTCGAAGATGTCAACAATTGTTTTATTTCCTATGTCTCTAGGGGAGATATATAGATTTTTTTTTTTTATAAAATGTTACTCACACATAAATTCTATCGACATGGTCGACAAATATGGGGTGATTACACAAGTGTATCTTCAAGTTTTGGGTCATCCTTACTCTGATTTCCTAAGTGTCGGTGAAGTTCGACCACAGGAATATATGTTGAACATCGAAGGTTTTTGCTTTATTTGGTTAAATACTATGCGCTATTTGTGGTGGATCTTATATGACATGGAATGTATGTACATTCCGAATGATAGTTATCTGTGATATATTAGGCATAGATACTAAGTATGCTAATTGGGTATTCAAAACTTTTCTCCCTCTAAGTAAATATGTTGATATTATCAATGGTGACATATAGACTCGTGGAAAATGTAAACAACTTTATATTAATTTAAGGCTGTTGGTTTTTTCGGGTTGAAAAAACAAAACCACAAGCATAAATGCAATGATAAATAAATAAATAAATTTGAGGATACTGTGAGTCCTTAGATCATTGGCATGCCTAACTTGTGGCTTGAGTAGTCATGACCCAAAGCATCTAAGCCATCAAAATGACCTAAGGATCACACCCGACCTAGGCCACATCAACCTTTAACATGGCTAGGTTTTTACCCACAATGTTTCGAACGAGTAACCTTCTCACCACAGAATGTTTTAAGAAAACACCTTAACCAAAGTTTAACATCTTTAATTTTAATAATATTACTTACCGAAAATGATCGTTTTTATGGTGTTTTATCATCATTATACAGGTTGGAAGGATGGATGCATCCTGTGAACATTTCGAACAAGAAATTTTTGAAGTTGAAGAGGCAATATTCTGGAGAGCTGGCATAATTGTATTTATGATATGTGTCCATAAAGTGACATTAAATAAATTATAATTTAGATATATAAGTAACAACTTTAGTAAAATAAGTGCAATGTTTATTATAATGATCACTAGGAGTGAGTTCTGTTTGTGAGTTATTAAAAGTTTATACCTTTTAAGATATAAATTAAAGCACGTTCATGAGTGTAGAGAGAAAATGAAATCGAAGTTCTATGAAGTTTCCAGTTTTCTTCAAATGATGTAATGACATTTATATCTTAAAAATGACATTTATATGTTAAATTATATTTAAGTGGATTTAAAATAATTTCCTTTTCAATTTTTCAGTTTATAGGGATTTTATTTATTTATTTATAAAATATTGCGTAAAAAAGCTTTGAATTTTTTAAATGATACATTTAAACAGGTTAGCATAATTGTATCTTTGATCTCCTTAAAAAAACATTATATTAATTAACATAGTTTGTATACTTTGTAATTGAGTTAATAAAAAATATTAAAATAATTTGAAAAAAGAAAGATGGTATCTGATAATTAGAATTATAACGATTTATTATTAAGATCATTTTATATAAAATTGGTTTGCTATTTTAATGTACAAGATTTGTTTTAGATTAGATATAATATATGTGATTTAAGATCATAAAAAAATAAAAATAAAATAATTATTTCATTTTAGAATTATAAAGTTTGATATTAAAGTATAAGGAATTATAAAAAAAAAAAATATAACATTTTAATGGTTGAGGTTTTTTTCATTAATGTATAAGTTTTTTTAATAAATATGATGTTAAAGCATATATATATCAATATATTAGATCTAAAAAGATTTACACTCTTTTTTTTCAAAATGTGTAATCATTTTCCAATTTAAGGGTTATTATATAATGCCATTATAAAATAGTAAACCAACTTCAAATATATAATGTTAATTGCAATACCTCTATAATATCAATTAACAACATCAATATCCCTCTACAGAGGGTGCGTAAATGGTGTAGTGGACTCCACTAATTGACATTAATGTGGTTCAATTAATGATAAGTGGTAGGGATTCCACCAAATGGAGCCCTACATGGGAGGTTGTACGATGGCAATCTAAGAAGGATTTGGCAGGAGCATGGTAGAAGATGATTGAGAGGTTTCTAAATGTGTGGGTGTCCGAGGAAAGACTACCTACTCCGAGCTTGGACCTAAGGTGTAGGCAGGAACAATTATGTATGCTTTAGACTAAAAAATAAACTATGATGACACTAGTTGGGGGAACACCTAAACCGCTATTGGTTATGATATGGAATATGAATAGTAATTGGAGTCCAAGAGACCACTTGGAATATTAAAACCAAGGGTCATAAGACTATTCTAATATATATATCCTTGTGAATAAAATACATTCAACAATTTATCTTATTTGTTGTTTATATTCTTGTGTTGTTTAACATGGTATCAGAGCAAGCGAATTCTTGCCCTGCTCAAATTTGAGCCACTAATTTGTTTTGGGGCCCTTCTATGTATGTCAGTTCTACCGATTACCTACTCTGGCAGAAATGCCTGCATCTTTGTCTCACTTATTACGGTAAATGTGTGCTCATTCTCCTATTTGCGGGTTAATTCAAGAACGTCCAATGTTACTTCTTTGACCGTAGCACTACATCCAGTTTGTTCCCCCAAAAAAAATGGTTGTAGTAGAATTTTATCTTACAACTATTATGTAGCGTGAAGACATCTATGAACTTAGAAATATAACTATGTCCATGCAATTAAAGGGGACATCAAAGTTTGTTTGACATATCCCAATGCTAATGTATTGCTAGTTGAACTAATTTCTTTTATTTCTTGAGCCTTTATTTTTGCAGAAAAAAATGGCTCGAATTGGTGAAGTATTAAACTTATTGAAAACTTTAATACACCCCACTAGTCATGATATTGTGAAAATTGGAAAAGCCTCTCTTGTTGACATTAGAGTCTTTTTACAAAATGTGCAATAGAAGTTTGATTTTTTCGGCTCAAAACTCAGCTATAACACGATGAATTAGAGTAGAGGAGTCATCATTTTGAATAGGTTCTTGCTTAGAACAACTCCCTTTTTGAGTCCGAAGTTGACTCTTATCAACAACCAGAGACTGATAAGATCAGTGAGGTTGAGGTTGATTTCTATCAGGTTCCCATATTAAGAGCAGACTTGCATAAAGATGCAGAAGTTTAGATTGCACTTCCCAAGCCCATCATCACACCTTGGGAAGAGCTTTTCAGCAACAAGAACATAATCAGTCTTGGATATGAGAATGATGTGTCCTTTTACATTTCAGACTACTCTGAGCGCATACAGTGTCAAAGTGTTGGGTTGTTGGCATTATGACATAGATTTGGCACTATGACACAAGTGTTGTCCTTGATGACAAATCACTCAGATGACAGATCACAGTTCAGACTCACATATTGAAGAACGAGAGGTATATGCAGGTTCCCCATTAACTAAGCTACATGTACACATGGGTTAGCAGACCAAAAGGAGCATATATCATACACATGCACTTTCACAGAAGGAAAGACGCGTACATGTTGGAAAACTAAGTTTTGGTCCATGGTATTTTGATCCATGGTATTGGTCCAAGGTATCTGATCCTAAGTGTTGACCCCAGGTATTTGGTCCAAGGTATTGGTCCTAAGTGGTTTTGGTCCATGGTATTGAGTAAGACCTAAGATTATAAAAGGACGAGAAGATCATTAGGCAAAGGCACTCAAGTATTGAATATCTAATGAAGAGCACGATCTAGAATACAGGTTATTAGGTTATGGTGCATAGCTAGAGCTGAATCAAGGATGAACCTTAGCGCTTGATGAAGGATAACATCTAATGATGGGTCAAGATTTTAAGGCTTGATGTGAAGCATCTTTGTGTGGTTTTCATCTTTTATTTGAATAAATGGTGCATGTTGTAGTCTGTAAATATGACGATTTGGCTATAACTGAAGTCTTGAATTATTGTAGAGATTAAATCATCATTTACAGATCTGTATGTAGGTTCACTTTAGAAAAGGCGCATATACACGCTGGTTCTACATATCAAAACAACATATACATCTTAAATTTGATTTGCAGATCTGTACGCAGGTTCACCTTGAGAAAAGTGTGTATACACGCAGGTTCGACACATTGAAGTAGCGTATACATCATAAAATATGCTTTAGCTACTTCTGCTTGCTCTTGCAGTGTTCTAGGTTCTGGTTACTGTATTCTGGTTACAACATTCTGAAAAGTGATTGATTAATTCAGTTGTGGTTGGTGCAAATGAGATTGGTTGATGCAGATGTAATTGATGTTTGAATGATGTTATTGATGGATCTAGTTTGAAAATTTATGAAACGTGGTCCCTGGAATAAAAAGAAGGTTGTAGCCTTCTGTAGGCCAGCATCTACGTACTAGTAAACATATCAGCTAGTACAAGAGCTAGGGGGTTGTAGCTCCCTTCCAGGAGAAGCTGGAGAACGAGAGAAGGTTGTAGCCTTCTACAGGTAGAAGTCTGCATACTGGTATAAGACTGCACAAGTACAAAAATTGTAAAAAGAAGTTTCTTATTAAAATGAAGATAGAGACAATTGCAGCAGGTGGTTTTCACCCACATTGGGTTTCCACCTTATATCTTGAGTTCATGTGTGTGATTGTCTGTTCTGTATTTACTACACCTGGTTACTATTTATATGGTTCTGATGCACTGATTAAAGATCAACATATGATGAATTAATTGAATCATAATTTTGCAGGATATACACTAGTTGCCTTAAAGACAGTGGCATATACACGCAATTTCCATTAACTGAAGTAGCGTATATGAATCTGATTATGGAAATGAAATATTATTGATATTGATTCACCCCCCGCCTCCCCTCTTAGTATTATTTCCAACAATTTGTATCAGAGCAGGTCCTTCAGAAGAATCTTGATTTCTTGAAGGAATATTTATCATCATGAGTAACTACGAAAGAGAGGGATCCATTAGACCACCAATATTTGATGGGAGCAACTTCGTTTATTAGAAGGTAAGAACTGCAACCCATATTCAATCTCTTGGAACAGATGTCCGGGAAATCGTGGAAGGAGGATATACATTTCCATCAGCAATTCCTATAGATATGATAGGTAAAAAGCAATATGAAACCAATGCCAAGGCTGTCAATACATTATTGGGGAGTATGTCACAATCAGAATTTGTCAAAGTTATGCAGCTCAAAACCGCCAAAGAAATATGGAACAATATCATTCTAAGCTATGAAGGAGACAATCAGGTAAAATGTGCAAAACTGCAAACTCTCAGAATTCAATATGAAACTCTCAAAATGAAAAATGATGAAAGTATAGCTAGTTAGTTCTTAGGTATAGATGAGATTGTTAATTGCATGAAGAACTTGGGTGAAGAGATAAAATAAGTTACTTTAGTTGAAAAGGTTTTAAGATCCTTGTCTACTAAGTTTGAATCAAAAGTATCTGCCATAGAAGAAAAGTAGGATCTTCAGACTATTACTATGACACAACTACACGGAATCTTAACTGCTTTCGAAATGAGAAAAGGAGGTCCATCAGATATGAGGGAAGCCACATTCAAAGCTTCAGGAAGAGAAGAACTCAATGAATCAGGACATATTTCAGAAGGAGAGGAAGAATCAAATTTTGTCAAGAACCTTCAATGGGGTTCCAGAAGATTCAAAGGTAAACTACCTTTCAAATGTTTTGTTTGTGGAAGAGTTGGTCATTATGTTATCAAATGTCCTCATAAAGATAAGCTTGATAAAGGTAAGGAATCAGAAAAATGGAATAGAAAACAAAGTGTAAGTAAGAAGAGCTACTATACGCATGAAGATAGGGATGGTTTATCAAATAATGATGAAGATGAAAATAGTAATGACTATAGACTTCTGATGGCTTTTGAAGATGATGATTTCTTGTATGCTTTAGATGAAGATGACCTTTATGAAGAAATATCTAAACTCAAAGTCTGTTTAGAAGAAAAGAATATGATTATAGATACTCTGACATTCCAACTTGTTGAAAGAGAAAAACACAATGAAAAACTAGAATGTGAAATTATGGGTCTAAGAAAGGGTATTGAGAAAACAAAAGCTCTCAATATCAGATTTTCTAAAGGATCAGAAACCTTAAATGAAATTATCAAAGTGCAGCGTTCTCCTCTGATAAAGACAGGTCTTGGATATACTGAATAAGCATCCCAAGCACAGAATTCGTCAACCTCCACTAAAAGCTATCTTGATGCAGCGAAGAACAATGAACAGTTTGACAATCGACAACAAAGGCATAAAGCAGATCAACAGGTAAATTAGGCTCAATTTACTTCAAGGATGAACATAAGCTACAACCAAATTCAAGTAAATCATACTCAATATGTTTCAAGAATGAATATCAATAGCAACTATAATCACCAGGTCAATAGATTCGATAATCGCAAGAACTTCTTTAATGGCCAATGTTTTTCATGTCATAACTTTGGACACAAAGCTGCTCAATGTGTTGCTTACAAGACCATCATGACTAGAGAAGCATGAAATCAAAGGAATGTGACAGGGATCATGAAACGGACCTACAATAACTTTTCTCTTCTTGAAAATGAAATAGAATGCTCTATTTGCAACAACTTCGGTCATGAGGAATCTGAATGTAGGAGTAAATTTCGACAAACATCTCAGAAGAAGAAAACTTCATTAAATCCCAAAATATGGAGAAAGAAAGAACCACAAACAAAAAGATGTTGTATAGCCTTGTATTCAGAAGGACAAGAAAATCAATGGTACATCGACGGTGGATGCTTGAAACACATGACAAGTGATAAAGAAAAACTTCAGTCATATAATGCCTTAGAAAAAGAAAAGAAGGTCTCATTTGGAAATGACACTCCTGCTGCCATAAAAGGTAAAGGTTCTATTCTCTTAAAAGAAAAATTTAAAGCTGGGAATATTATGTATGTTGATGGTCTAAAGCATAACTTGTTGAGTGTCAGTCAAATGTGTGATCAAGGAAATGAAGTAGTATTTCGATCAAATGGATGTGTTGTTCGTGATCTTGATACAGGAGAAACCATGATCAAAGGTATAAGAACTCCAAACAACTTATACATACTCAAGGGAGGACAATAACAGTGTTATCTAAGCAAAAATGATGAACAGTGGTTATGGCACAGAAGATTGGGGCATCTAAGCTTCTCTCAAATAAGAAAAACATGCAGATTCTAGATTGTTCGTGATCTTCCTGATATTAGCATCCCAGAAAATACAATATGCAAATCATGTCAATGTTGTAAGAAAAATAGAGCGCACTTCCCTGAAAAGGAAGGATCATCTAGTAAGCCTCTTGAACTTGTTCATACTGATTTATGTGGACCATCAAGGAAAAGGTCACCTCGTGGAGAGGATTACTTTATATTGTTCATTAATGATTTTTCCAGAATGTGTTGGATAGGGCTTCTAAAGCATAAATATGAAGCATTTGAAAAATTTAAAGCTTTCAAAGCCTTGGTTGAAAATGAATCAGATCGCAAAATCAAATGCCTCAGATCTGATTGAGGAGGGGAATTTACCTCGGATGAATTCTTTGACTTTTGTAAAAAAAATGGAATAAAAAGGCAATTCTCCACTGCAAGGACTCCTTAGCAAAATGGACCGGTATAAAGGATGAATAGAACTATTCAACAAATGGCTCGTGCTATGCTAGATGAGTTTGGAACTCTTGCAACCTTCTGGGGTGAAGCTGCATTCACTGCCGTCAATATTCTCAACCAAGCAAATGTTCGGTAAACAACACTCAAACTCCAAATGAACTTTGGTATGGTAAGACTCCTACTGTAAAATACTTCAAAGTTTTTGGAAGTAGATGTTACATCAAAAGGACTGATGAAAGACTTGGAAAGTTTGAACCTAGAGCAAATGAAGGCATTCTCCTTGGTACTCTTCCCGAAGTAAAGGATATAAGTGTTATAATAAAAGACTTGGGAAAACTATTGTTATGAAACCAGCTCACAAAAAGATAGAAAAGA
Organism: Pinus taeda; assembly: GCA_000404065.3. Lineage (NCBI taxonomy): Eukaryota > Viridiplantae > Streptophyta > Pinopsida > Pinales > Pinaceae > Pinus > Pinus taeda. The sequence goes on along the minus strand of APFE031241395.1, from coordinate 72,016 downwards.
TAGATCAACGCCTTAGAATTCAGGCTCTTTGAGGGGGAAACCTATTTTACATTACATAAATGAACAATTCTTTAATGATACAAATGAAAAGACCTCCTTTCTATATATAGGAGTCTAAGGGGTCATAATATAATCAGAGCCGACATAACAATAATAATGTAAGGACACAATAATAACAATAGTGGGCTTCTATGGGGCATAATAGTAA
>APFE031241395.1:44074-66833 GCA_000404065.3 Pinus taeda | reverse complement strand
AATAATAACAATAGTGGGTTTCTATGGGGCACAATAGTAACAATATGGGAACTACATGGGTACATCAATATAATAAGGGGGTTGTACTAATAACAATAAGGGGTTACACTAGTAGTATAGGGGCCTAACAATCATCCTGTTGTTAAAAATTATCTGTTTTAGAGAAAAGTGGTTATACGCGAGTTTTATAAAGTGTAGTTGTGCACATACACTGGTTTCTATGGATACAGTCGCGTATATGTTGGTTTGAAGAAAAGCAGTGGACCAGACTCAGGATGAAAGGAGTCTAATATGGGTCTGACAGTGATCATCTGGCACAGATTCAGGGGGAGCATATACTTCTCATAATGCATTGTTGGCATTATCTTAGAAGATCTTGGTACAAATTCACAGTTGTTTTTGATTCAGGTGGAATAGGTTCAGGGGGAGATCATGGTTGCTGGTTTGGGTGCTGATTGATAGATGCTGCTGATGATAGTCACTGATGACTATCATGGTCTTGTTTCAGATATTTGGTCTATATGTCATGTATATCTTTTAATGTCAAGGTCATTAAACGACCTATTTTGTTACCCCACTATGCATGGGATGGATGATGTAATGTTCTTGTTTTAACATGTATAAACAATTAATATATCCTCGCTTAGTTGGTGGATGAGTCAAACTTGGTATATCCCCACTTGGTTGGGAGATGGATGTATGTACGAGTCATTGGTGATAGGAAGGTCATTTATGATGTATGTATAGAGTCATGTTCTTCTTTTAAAACATCTTTTTGCAGACCTTGCTTATATTCAGGAGGAGCATGGAGCTCAATCAGAACACTTCAGCATATCAGAGAAATCTGCATGAACTCAGGGGGAGCATAACCCTTTTCCCTTGATGACAAAGGGGGAGAGTGACTTAGGGTTGCCATCAAGTCCAAAGGGGGAGATTGTTGGCATTATGACAAAGATTTGGCACTATGACACAGGTGTTGTCCTTGATGGCAACTCACTTAGATGACAGATCACAGTTCAGACTCACAGATTGAAGAACAAGAGGTATACGCAAGTTTCCCATTGACCAAGCCGTGTGTACACATGGGTTAGTAGACCAAAAGGAGCGTATAACATACGCACGCACTTTCATAGAAGGAAAGGCGAGTACATGTTGGAAAACTAAGTTTTGGTCCATGGTATTTGGTCAATGGTATTTTGATTCAGGTATTTGGTCCATGGTATTTTGATCCATGGTATTGGTCCAAGGTATCTAATCCAAAGTGTTGATCCCAGGTATTTGGTCCAAGGCATTGGTCCTAAGTGGTTTTGGTCCATGGTATTGAGTAAGGTCTAAGATTACAGAAGGAGGAGAAGATCATTAGGCAAAGGCACTCAAGTATTGAATATCTAATGAAGAGCAAGATCTAGAATATAAGTAATTGGGTTATGGTGCATAGCTAGATCTGAATGAAGGATGAACCTTAGCGCTTGATGAAGGATAAGATCTAATGATGCATCAAGATTTGAAGGCTTGAAGTGAAGCATCTTTGTGTGGTTTTCATCTTTTATCTGAATAATTGGCGCATGTTGTAGTCTGTAAATATGATGATTTGGGTATAACTAAAGTCTTGAATTGTTGTAAAGATTGAATCGTCATTTACAGATATGTACACAAGCTCAATTTAGAAAAGGCATGTATACATGCTGGTTCTGCATATCAAAACAACGTATACATCTTAAATTTTATTTGCAAATCTGTACGCAGGTTCGCCTTGAGAAAAGTGCATATGCACGCAGGTTCGACACATTGAAGTAGCGTATACCTCATAAAATATGCTTTAGCTAATTCTGTTTGTTGTTGCAGTGTTCTGGGTTCTGGTTATTGTATTATGGTCACTGTATTTTGGTTACAACATTCTGAAAAGTGATTGATTGATTCAGTTGTGGTTGGTGCAAAGGAGATTGGTTGATGCAGATATATTTGATGTTTGAATGATGTTATTGATAGATCTAGTCTGAAAATTTATGAAATGTGGTCCCTGGAAGAAAAAGAAGTTTGTAGCCTTTTGTAAGCCAACACCTACGTACTAGTAAGCATATTAGCTAGTACAAGAGATAGGGGGTTGTAGCTCCCTTCCAGGAGAAGTTGGAGAACAAGAGAATGTTGTAGCCTTCTGCAGGTAGAAGCCTGCGTACTGGTATAAGACTACACCAGTACAAAAATTGTAAAAGGAAGTTTCTTATTAAAAATAAGATAGGGACGATTGCAGTAAGTGATTTTCACCCACATTGGGTTTCCACCTTATATGTTGTGTTCATGTGCGTGATTGTCTGTTCTATTTTTACTGCACCTGGTTACTGTTTATATGGTTCTAATTTACTAATTAATGATCACCATATGATGAATTAACTGAATCATAAGTTTGCAAGATATACACTAGTTGCCTTAAAGATAGTTGCGTATACACGCAAGTTCCATTAAATGAAGTAGCATATATGAATTTGATTATGGAAATGGAATATTGTTGATACTGATTCACCCCCCCTCTCAGTATTATTTCCAACATGGGTTTCTTCATGAAGATTCATCTTCACCTCTTCCATATCTAGCTCCTCTTCCATAGCAGACACAAATTTTCAAATGCCAACACTGTAATCAAGTTCGCCATGTGAAAGATCATTGTTTCGATCTTCACGCATGTTAGCATGGTCATAAAAATACTCATCATTCAAATAGATGATTTAGAAACAATCCTCATGCAAGAATGAAGATTCACCTTGGATGGATCGATTCTTGGCAATGGGATTCAACACCTAAGAAGATATTTCGGTCATACCACAAGATTTTTTTTCGAATATTGGAATGTCTTGCAATTGAGATTTCTTCATCTTCTCACCTTGCATCTGATAGGGGGGATTTATGGTCATCAACAAGCTTCAAAGATACATCAAGTGATCCTGAGCCACAACCCAAGCCTATTGCCTTAGCCTCGAGCCAGAGTTAGCCATACCCAAATTCAAAGTTGTATCTAGAGATAGAGTCATGCCCCATGAGCATGCATTTTGGTTAGTTTTCTTCCTTAAACCACCACCAGTTGAGACCTCAAGTTCTCCCACCTTATGCCACCATATCATAGAGCACAGTCAGCCAAATTATCAAATTCCAACACTCTAATCGAGTTGGCCATGTGAATATCACTGTTTTGATTTTCACCCATGTGATCATTGTCATAAATATACTCATCATTCAAACAGATGCTTCAAAAACAAGCCTCCTACATAGGAGAAGCTGAATATTGTCTTCATAAGTGAGGAGAAGAAAGCAAACTTAAGATTTTTCTGTTTTTTACCCTTCAGGTAAGAAAAAACCAACAATTTTGTATTATAAAATGTTATTTACATCAGTCAATATACTTTTGCTTTTAGATATATCTAGCATATAAGTTATGCCAAAGTAGTTAACAGAATTGTTGAGAAATCAATGCATCTAGTTATTAGGGTTTGATTCCTCTTTTCTTGATAACTACTTGCGAGATGCGTTGGCTTCTTTTACTTCTTAATTATGTTATCTTTCATGAAGAAATTACCAAATTAAAAATTCATGAAGACCACCATAGCAAGGGACACAAGATGAAGGAACTAACTCAAGGGAAAACCCCTCTTCAAGGGGAAAACCCAGCCAACTCTTCTTCAATAATAGAATCAAGTCAAAGTGAGACAATCCAAGACCTTTTGACCAAGATAAATACTTCCTCCAATCATCAAGTCAACCCTCCTTTCAAGTAGACAAGTTTTGCTTCAGTCAACAATAGTCAATTTCTTCAAAACTACTTCAACTTGGAATTTTACCCCCCTGCAACTCAAAATTTTAGACTTGCAGTTATTGTTGAAATTTTGGCCCCTGCAACTTGCCCATAAACCCTAGAAAAACTCACACGTGTGAGAAATACATGCCTAAAGACTTTGGTTTTGATTCTCCTTTGGTTTGTCCTTCCTTCTCCTTGACTTCACACTCTTTTTCTTCTTCTTGCACCGCAGATCAAACCTGTTGTGGTTGGATGCCAAATAGGTCAAGATCTTCTTCTATTTATACTACTTCCATAGGGTCGAATTACCTCAATCTGGGCCAACTTCATCAAGGTAGGGCCGCTTTGGTGATGAGATGACAAATAATTGTTTTAACTCAAAAGAAAATATTTTATATGATATAAAATCCCAAGAAGGGTCTAATAAATGTGACAAAGACTCTTAAGACTCAAGAAAAACCCTAGAAGCCTACAATAGAGGTTTTAACCTAATAAATAAATAAAAAGAGCATGAAACCCTTGCTTAAGAATAATTTTCTTTTTCTTATTTTTCAATTTTACAATAAATACATAATGACAAGGTACAATAGGAATTATGAAGACCGACCATAGTTACATTTTCAACAAAATAACTCAATTTCTAGAATATAGAGTCCATGGGACCAGAACTCTACAACAAAATTACAAAAACATAATGTCATAACATATAGCTACATCAAAAATAGAAAGATGTTGATTAGATACAAAGATAAAGGAACGTCCAGGTAAACTAGATCTTTCCATACCTTTGAAATGCCACCATTGTTGTATGCTTCAAAGTTGACCTCCCCCAGAATATATATATGTCGTTTCTTTAAGAGTGTGTCAATAATTTTGTTTATTTCGCTGTATATATATGGGTAAATGTCACCAATCTAAAGTGTACAATAAACTATATGATTATTCTCATTCAATTTGAAAGCATAGGGGGGTTGAAAGTCATTAGAGGAAAATTTAGCCTAAAATTTCCATGAAATTTTCACCACATTTTCACGTACATAATACGTAAGACAATCAAAATTATTTAAATTTAAAAAGAGGTACTTGTAAATATTTTGGAGGGAAAATTAAAAAACTATTTTTTAATTATATTTTTGGCTTATCTCTTTATAGGTTTACTCAAATTTCAAGTGTAGACACTCATTGGATGTGGAATTAAATTTTGCATCACATTTTTAATGTATCTTCAAATTTTTATCAATGTGGGTCTTCTCAAAAGTATGCCTAATGGGTACTCGTTAGATGCAAAATTTAATTCCACATCCAATGAGTGTCTACACTTGAAATTTGAGTAAACCTATAAGGAGATAAGCTGAAAATACATGGGAAAAAACAGTTTTCTTCTTTTCCCTATAAAATTCATAACTCTTATTTTATTATATTCCTATTATTTTATTATTTTCCCTTAGGAGGTTACTTTAAGGTTGAAATTTCCTCTAATGGGACCTTCCATTTTCCCATTCAATTACTACTTTTGGATTCCCAAAGACATCTAAAGATTCCAAAGATAATCATTTGGCACACTGGAATGCAAATTCCCAAAGTTCAATAAGATTAACCCAAGGATTAGAATCAGTATCATTGTTCTAGTAGAAATGATAATATTGACCATGATTCACAACAATGAAATCCCCACTACCACATTTATTTGGATTAGCATGAGAATTGTTTCTCCTCCAAATTCTCCAAAAAATATAAAAAGGAAGGATTTTTTATTCCTTAAACTCCTTCGACTCCATCAAGCATTCTTCCACAGATGATGAATTCCAACCAAATGTATTGTAACATTGATCCATATGGAAGATGCAAAAGGACAATTGAGGAAAAGGTGAGTAACATCCTCAATTTCTTCTTTGCACAGACCACATCTACCTAGACCTGTAAATCCTCTCTTGCATAAATTTTACCAAGTTAAAATCTTATTTTTCAATATCAACCACTCAAAAAATTTGAGTTTTAGTGGAATTTTCCACTTCCAAACCTTCTTGTACCACTACCTTTCCCCTTCCTTCAGATGTGATTAAGAAATGTATTTGTATACTTCTCTTACAATAATATGCCCCTGAAATACACTTCCCATGTCAAGTAATCAAGATTATCAGTTAAATAGATACTAGCCAAATATAAATTAAGAACATATATGTCACAAATACAAGCTATTTCACCAGTTAGCCCCAGTCTCTAGAGCATGCTTAGGTCAAATAATGATGGATTGAATCTTCTTCTATCAAAATGTCATATAAAAAATAAATTCCTTTATCATAGATATACCTAATGAATTGACAAGGAAAATAATTATTTTCCAAGAAACCTTTGATAGGGTTCAAACCAATTTAAGTCAATGTACCTTCCCAAATATCCCACTTCAAGTTTCCAAATAGCCTATGTTTACCCTTCATAAGGTTGTTCCACACATAAGAGGCTTTGTCGGTAACCTAAGATCTTGACTTAATCCATGCTTCCATAGAATGAATTAATTAAGTTCAAGAAACAATTTGTTGATAAAACAATATCCATAAGCAAGTGAAAAATGACATACAGTTGACAACCATTAATGAAGTCATATGCTAGTTGAAGGATGTTCACTTTAATAGATACAAAATTATTAGATACCATCATGTCCTCTTAGCTAAATTATGAAAAGATTAAAACAGAGATTAAGAAGGGCCAGCTTATCAAGGCATTCTATTGACACCCAAATTGAAAAATTCATAGCATGTAATAATCGACATACCAATATCCCAAGGTACCTAACCATAATCAAGGGCGTGTTTACATATTGAAGCATTTATATATCTATGCACCTCGAATTCAACAAGGAAGATTAAATTCTAAAGCTTAGCAGAAGAGAGTGCCAAAAACAATCCACCTTGAATGGATTAATCCTTTTACAATGTGACATTATTATTTAAGGTTTCAAAGGTCTCATCACCTTGTGTCATCAAACTCATCAAATTTGAGAAAGCAATAAGAAGGTCGTTCAATTGTTTGGAATTGCTCTCCTTTCTCATGTTTTGAGAATGAAGAATTTTAAGGAGGAGAGACTTGTAAAATACCCAAGACATATTACATGTAGGGCTATAATATAATCATTATCATGTAATAAACTATAAGCGTTGTAATAATAATCATAAATCATAATTATGTACTTGATGTATAATAATCATAAGTTGTTTCCTTTCCAAAAACACATGACCTATCACTTGCCATGTGTATTTATACTTGACTATCACACCCAATGAATCATGATTTGAATATACATATTCTTAAAATAATAATAATTATTACTTAATATGGATTACTTTGTGTATTTATGATGTTGTTATGAATTGGACTACCAGATGTACATCTGTTAAGCATATAAAACCCCTTGATCAATCTTTCCAATCAATTTCTAGATAAACTCTATTCCCTTTGCTGAAATTGGGATAGATTCTGAGGCCGAAAGTGTTCAGTGTTATATTTGATTGTTTATAGCATTGAGATTATTGAATTCTAAAGCCATTCATTATTTTTCATAACCAATACAAGTGCAGCCTGGATATACTTCTCACAGGCCATTCATTATTTTTCATAATCAATACAAGCGCAGCCTAGATATACTTCTCACAACGAGTGTTGTTGATTAGATTTATATATATATATAATCTTATATATTTATTTATATTTATATAGATATTGTTGATATATATTTATTTATATATTTCATTGCCAATGAATTGAATGGATATACACATAGTCATTAGTTATAAAACCTAAAAATCAGTTGAAGGTTACTTTTGGAATGATGATTACCATGGAGTTGACCGTTTGATGTTGCAGTGGTGGCATTCACATGTAGAAACATCACGGAGTTGTTATGCTAGAGCCGCCAGGGTTAACGCAACTCTCACCATGTGGTTTGTAACAACATTAACATGTGGTAATGCTAACCGTCAAAGTGGTGTGGTTTGGATAGCCGTTAGTTCATAACTGTAACCATTGCAGTTTGTTGTGTTGTGTTCACATGGGGGGAGGGTTGGCCTACGCATTGGCCCTCCCCTAACCTCATAACCTTAAAACTTAAATATGCACTATAGAGTTATGGGTTAAGACCCATGGTGTAGAGGAGGCAGTTAAGCGTGATTATGGTAGGACGGAGGTCGTGTGTTCAACCTAACCTCAAGCCAAAATTTTGCCTCAACACACCATTGTACAAATCAACCAGACATTGCCACTTGTCCATCCTTGATTCGTCGTTGACCTGTGTTGGCCATGCCTAGTGACCTACCACGTTAGCAGTCCCCTTCCACGAACCCAACTAGACATTTCCACTTGTCCATCCATGATTCGCCGTTGACCTGCATTACGCATGCCTAGTCACCTACCACGTTAACGGTCCCCTTCCACAGACCTAATCGGACATTTCCACTTGTCCATCCCTAATTCGTTGTTGACCTGCTAATCCAGGTGGATCTTCAGATTCAATGGCATGGAAAAACTCAGAAATAAAAGTGAGCAGAATGAAATCAACTCAGGACCAAAGCAGAGATCTTGTCTTCCTGATTCCAATGGTGCAAATGGTATGTCAATCCGAGTTTGGATGATGAAGTGATCGCACAAAAAAGGATGTTTTAATCCTTAAGAAAATGAGGATTTTCCTTTGAAAATGGGTCTTCAGCCATAAAGGAAAAATCGCAATTGGAGGACTTGTGGAGGTAGACTTAAGAACTAGGCAGTGGAAACCCTGATTACTAATCTCCGATCAGATTGGATCGGAAAATCAGAGGCAACCAGATCGGAGGTCTTACGTATATGTATATCGGCAGTGGTAGTTTGTGATTAGCGATTAATCGGATCAGAAGAACCATTATCGGACACCCGGGGCAATATACCTGTGGGATGCCAATGCGATCGGCTGGCGCCGATATCGATGGTCGGGCATTCCCGATAATCAAGACTAGACACCGTCGATATGCTGATTTGTGACCATAGGTCGGACTTGATAGTTATATAAGCCCGATTTAATGATTTTTGAAATCTGGGTAAATGTTTTTGGGATGGATTTTCAGTGTTTTTCGGGATTTTGTGGTCTTATCGCCTCAACGATAGAAAGACCATTTTAAGAGGCAGTTACACCCGCTGATCCTTCCACGACACCAGCCTCCATTGTTGAACCAGACAAACCCTGATTTGAATGGGATTTTGTCCAAAGAACCCATTATAAAACTCGAGCGATGGAAAGAGTGGAGGGAGGCATTTTTTTGTAGTACGTTGTTTCGTTGGTAGGAGGCCGAGAGAACATCCTTGTCTGTGTTTAGACAGTTTTACAGGACTCCAACACCTTTCATTGTTACAGACACATTGGTGCTATTTGCCTCCTCATATCAGGCATCCATTTCACTGCCATCTTTTAGATTGGAGGTATAAGCCTCTTGTGGATAGTGATGATTGTAATTCTTTTCTTTCATGCCATTTAATAAGAAAGGTCTCCGCATTGTTGAGTTGGGCCTGGAGACGTAGTATGAATTGGATGAACTTCATTATCAAGCCTTGGTGTCTTCTTTTGTTCCTTTTATGTGTTTACTTCTTCTTGTCTTATGTGCACATTTTTGTGTTAAGCTATAATTTTACATGTGATTCTTTTCGTACATATATAAGCGAAAACATTTTGGATCAAGTGGTATCAGAGTAGGGCTTTTTAGATGTGAATTGCATGTTGGCATGCTAACAAGAAATAGGCTTCAAAGAGGCATAGTGGAACTAGAACCTTTCGATCCGGAAGCAGGGCGTGCACATCGAAGGAGAAACATGGCAGAGGATGAGGCCCATTATGAAGAGGAGGTAAACTTTCGCAAGACATTATGAACCATGGCAGATCGCATTGAGAATTTGTTCTCAAGACTTGAAAGACTTGAAAGTGCAGAGAAAAGAACTCCAGAAGGACAAGGTTCGGTACAGGGAGATGATGGAGGAGATCCACCCCCTTCTCCTTTTGGGTGTGAAGGTTCTTCTTCCTCTCACCACCATAATCGTAGGAATCCAAAGGATGCATCTAAGAAACCTTTTTTTAAGTTAGATGTTAATTTTGATCTACCAATGTATAATGGTGAAAGTAACGCAGAGAAACTTAATAATTGGATTAGGCAGATAGAGGTCTACTGTAGGATTCGGAAAATCGTAGAGGATGAGGCAAAGATCTAGCTGGCCTCTCTATGGCTGGGCAACACAACCCTCATTTGGTGGGAGAGCAAATTGTAGAGTAGCAAGAATGTGGGTAAGCTCTTTTCCTCATGGCCTAATTTTACTTCTGCATTAAAGGAATAGTTTTATCCCTTAGGGTACAAGCAAAAAGCATTAATGAATTGGCAATATTTAAGGCAAGGCAAGGGGCAGGATGTTTAGAGTTTTACAGAATAATTTAGGAAGCAAGCACTGAATCTAGGTATTGCACTTGATACACCAGAAGTTGTAACTAAGTACATTGGCTCACTACATAGTTATATTAGACATTCATTGTTGTTGTTTGAACTAGCCACTATTGATTTGGCTAGCGTAAAGGTAATCCATATTGAGAACATGGGAAAAAATGAAAGCGATGAGCACTCAAAAAGAACCATGGTAGCCAAAAGAAGGGGACCAAATCCCTACTGCACACATTGTTAGAAAGAGGGCCATGACGAGGAGAATTGCTGGAAGCTGCACCTTGAACTAAGACCTGAGAGGAATGACTGAAAGGGAAAGCAGAAGGCCATTGCCATCGTGCATCAAAACCAAGATTCCGAGTTAGAGGAATACAAGAAGGTCATAGCTATAGGATTGGCATGGAGTAGGCCCACTGACTTGGGGTCTGATTCCAGCGATGAGACGAAGTTTGTAGCCCTTGGGATTGTGGAAAAAGGACCCATAGATTTGGGGTCTGATTCTGGCACTAAATCACGGATTTCCACCAACATAATGAGAGGGGCACCCACCACAACAAGACTCCCATAACTTAAGGAGATCAACCATCACCTCCAAGTAGAAAATGCAGAGCTAAGGAGGCTTTTACGAGAGCAAGGAAAGAGAAAAAAATATTATTACGCCAGTTGCAAGCCAAGGATGAGGCCTTGGAAAAGCCGCAACATAGTTATTTGGAGGTAAGAGGCACTTCTCCAATTTCACATGATTTTCATGATGCTGAGTTTGCTGCTTTTGAAAAGCATACTACAGGGATTGGCTCCAAGCTATTGAAGAAAATGGGGTATCAAGGAAAAGGCATCAGCATCATAAACCCTATTAAAGTCAAGGAGTTGTCGCGCCATGCAAGGCTCGGATACACCACAAAGGAGCTGGGGGAAAGCTCCAATTTAGTCAGTCACCAACCAAAAACAGACAACGAGACTCCTCCCTCACAGTCCAGTGATAGCGAAGGCTCCATGAATACTTATCGAAGGAACGCCAGGAGAAAATGTCCCAAGGCAGCCCCAAAAGTCTAGAGGAGAGAACCATTGTAGTCACTGCAACCAGGAGGGGCACCCACAACCTTGTGTCCGATACTCCACGCTCTGGAAACATCACTAGAGGAGCCCACAGGTGAACATGTTCAAGAGATCACTCCACTCCATTCACGGTGGTCTGCTCTATTAAGTTGGTTTTTTTAAGAGTAGTAGCTTGTTAGGGTCACCGCTATAAATCATACGTTGCAAGTAAATGTAAAAATGATGATGTGTTTCCCATAATTTTGAAGATGTAATGATGATATTTTGGCCTTTCCTTATTAGCATTTGAGGAATTTATTACTTTTTATGTAATCCTTGGCCAATGAGTGTGCTATGAACTCTTGGCAAGCAGGGGTTGTTGAGTCATGTGTGGTGTGCGAAGAATGTACCAGTTTCGCATGCTAGGTGTAAATGCTTTTGGAGTCCAAAAGCTTTTTAGTGGGGGGGATTGATCCAGGAGGATCTTCAGATACAATGGCATGGAAAGACTCAGAAACCAAAGTGAGCAGAATGAAGTCAACTTACGACCAGAGCGGAGATCTCATCTTCTTGATTCCAATGGCACAAATGGTACGTCAATCCGAGTTCAGATGATGAAGTTATCACACAAAGAAGGATGCTTTAATCCTTAAAAAAATGAGGAATTTCCTTTGAAAATGGGTCTTAAGCCTTAAAGACAAAATCGCAGTCGGAGGTCTTTTGGAGGCGGACTTAAGCTCTAGGAAGTGGAATCCTCGATCGTCGATCTCCAATCAGATCAGATCGGCGAATTAGAGGCAACCGGATCAGAGGTCTTACGTATATGTATATTAGCGGTGGCAGGTTGTGATCAACGATTAATCGGATCAGCGGAACCATTATCGGACACCCAGGGCGATATACGTGTGGGATGCCGATGCGATCGGCCGGCGCCAATATCGGCAATCAATGATCAACGGTTAATCATTCCTGATAATCAGGACTAGACACCCCTGATATGCCGATTTGCGACCATAGGTCGGACCCGATGATCATATAATCCTGATTTAATGATTTTTGAAATCCAGGTAAATGGTTTTGGGGCAGATTTTCAGTTTTTTTTCGGGAATTTGTGGTCTTATCGCCTCAATGATAGAAATACCATTTTAAGAGGCGGTTACACCCACCGATCCTTCCACGACACCGGCCTCCATCGTTGAACTAGTCAAACCCCGATTTGAATGGGATTCTGTCCAAAGAACCCATTATAAAACCCGATCGATGGAAAGAGCGGAGGGATGCATTTTTTTGCAGTACATTGTTTCGTTGGCAGGAGGCCGAGAGAGCATCCTTGTCTATGTTTAGATAGTTTTACAAGATTCCAGCCCCTTTCATTGCTACGGATGCATTGGTGTTGTTTACCTCCCCATATCAGGTATCCATTTCACTGCGATCTTTTAGATTGGGGGTATAAGCCTCTTGTGGATAGATGATTGTAATTCTTTTCTTTCATGCCATTTAATAAGAAATTCCTCCCCATTGTTGACCTGGGCCCAGAGACGTAGTCCGAATTGGATGAACTCCATTATCAAGCCTTGGTGTCTTCTTTTGTGCCTTTTATGTGTTTACTTCTTCTTGTATTATGTGCACATTTTTTTGTTAAGTTGTAATTTTACATTTGATTCTTTTCATACATATATAAGCGAAAACATCCTGGATCACCTGCGTTGTCCATGCCTAGTCACCTACCACATCAGCAGTCCCCTCCCACGAACCCAACTAGACATTGCCACTTTTCCATCCCTAATTTTCCATTGACCTCTATTGGCCATGCCTAGTCACCTACCACGACAGCACTCCCCTCCCAAAAACCAAACCAGACATTGCCACTTTCCATCCCTGATTCGTCGTTGACCTGTGTTGGCCATGCCTAGTCACCTACCATGTCAACATTCCCCTCCCATGAACCCAACCAGACATTTCCACTTGTCCATCCCTGATTCGCCATTGACCTGCGTTGCCCATGCCTAGTCACTTACCACATCAACAGTCCCCTCCCACGTGGAGGCCTTCAGGCTTGCCACATGGCATTCTTCCATTGGTCAAAAAATCCACCAATAGAAATGCGCCAACACACCACTATACAACCCAACCAAACATTGCCACTTGTCCATCCCTGATTCGTCATTGACCTACATTGGCTATGCCTAGTCACCTACCACGTCAGCAATCCCCTCCCACATGGAGGCCTCCAGGCTTTCCATGTGGCATTCTTCCATTGGTCCAAAAATCCATCAATAGAAATGTGCCAACACACCACTGTACAACCCAACCAGACATTGCCACTTGTCCATCCCTGATTCGTCGTTGACCTATGTTGGCCATGCCTAGTCACCTACCACGTGAGCAGTCGCCTCCCACGTGGAGGCCTCCGGGCTTGCCACATGGCATTTTTCCATTTGTCCAAAAACCCACCAATAGAAATGTGCCAACACTCCACTGTACAACCCAACCAGACATTGCCACTTGTCCATCCCTGATTCACTGTTGACCTGCGTTGGCCATGCCTTGTCACCTACCACGGCAGCAGTACAGGCTGCTAACTATGGTAGGACGGAGGTCACGGGTTCGACTCGACCTCCAACCAAAATTTTGCTCTATTTTATAGACATCCAACCTAACCTTTGGGAGGTGCCACGTGGAGGCCTCCGGGCTTGCCACATGGAATTCTTCCATTGGTCCAAAAATACACCAATAGAAATGTGACAACACACCACTTTACAACCCAACTAGACATTGCCACGTGTCCATTCGTGATTCATCGTTGAATTGCGTTGACCATGCCTAGTCACCTACCACGTCAGCAGTATGGATTGTTGACTGTGCAATGACTATGGTAGGATGGAGGTCGTGGGTTCAACCCAACCTCCAACCAAAATTTTGCTCCATTGTATAGACAGGCAACCCGACCTTTGGAAGGTGCCACGTGGAGGCCTCCAGGCTTGCCACGTGGCATTCTTCCATTGGTATAAAAATCCACCAATAGAAATGCTCCAATACACCACTGTACAAATCAACCAGACATTGCCACCTGTCCATCCCTGATTCGTCATTGACCTACGTTGACCATGCCTAGTCACCTACCATGTCAGCAGTACAGACTGTTGAATCTGCAATGGTTGGGCATTTTTTTTTGCAAATTTCCCCTGTTTAGCAAAGAAATTAAAACATAATAACTTTCTCATATGAACTTGGTCTTCGACCAAATAACTTGTGTTAAGATTGTTTTTCTGAGATGAACACGGTCATTCAGGTTTCGAGTCATTTTGAGAACTTTTATTTTTGAGCTAAATACTAAGCACCTGATCATTCCTCCCCACTAGAAGCCTTTTTGAACACAAAAGATACTATCAATTCTTTAACATGTGAGGTTACAACTCCCTCATTTTCTTGGTCTGCAACCATTTGGCTTGAGAAGGCTTTTGCCCCTTGAGTCCCACTCTAAGGTATTCAACATCCCCTCTCTTCGAAGTTCTAGTTCTTTTGTTAAGTATGAGATCCTACTAAAGTTCATCAAGATATTCTGATGAGGAATCATCTATTGATGGCAGCTGAATATGCTCTCATTGATCATTAATCAAAGGAGGCTCAAACAATTTCAAATTATCAACATTAACAACATAATATATTTGCATGTAAGGAGGCAAATCAAGCTTAAATGCATTGTTATCAATATTTTCCATAATTTTAAAATGACCATAACAGATTGGCTAATATTTTTACCTTCCCCTTGATTTCTCTCATTGCTAATACATAACCAAACTTCGTCACCGACTTGAAATTTGTGATCAACCTGATGTTTATCATGCCTTGCCTTGTAGATGCTTTGGCTTTTCTCAAGTTGTTCTTGCACTCTATAATGTATCAACTAAATTTGCTCTATGAACTTCCTTGCCTTATCAATGTCACTATGGCCATCAATGGCGACATCTTTCTAAAAGATGAAGCCCAATGGCGATCTTGGTAAGTACCCATAACATGCCTCAAATGGAGAAGTGTTTGTGGGAGAATGCTTTGTCCTGTTGTATGCATGTTGTATGTAATGCAACTATTCATCCCACAACTTGGGATCTTTGCTGCAATATATTCTAAGAAGATGAATAACTGTTCGATTGACCACCTCGGTTTATCCATCTGTTTGTGGATAAAAGGTTGTGCCCTTCTTCAACTTTGCATCCATAATGTCCCACAAATTTGACCAAAAATTCCCAACAAATTGAGAATCTTGAATCACTTACAATAGAAGTAGGAAGACCAAAATGAGCCCAGATATTTTGGAAGAAAAGATGAGCTATTTGTTTAGCAGTAATTTGCTTTTTACATGGTGTTAGTATGCACATCTTCTTGACCTGTCTACAACTACATACAAGTAATCATGACCTTTCCTTAACAATGCAAGACCTCCTACAAAATCCATTGAGATACTCTCCCATGGATGTGAAGGTACCGGAAGTGGAGTGTATAAACCAAGTTTTCTATTGCTAGGCTTACTTGTAGCATATAAGAACATTCTCTTATGAAACGAGAAACATTATCCAACATGTGTGCCTAATAACAATACCTTTGAAGATTCACTATTGTCTTGCCTACACCAAAGTGTCGAGCAAGCAATGAAGTGTGTGCCTTTCCTCAGACATACGCCCCTTACTAGGCCTCTACCCCATTGTAAAACACCCTCAAGGTGACAAAACCTTTTAATGATACAATAGATACGATGTGCGGAGGAAAGGTGATAACGAAAAGAATCCAAAATACTAACAAAACACAGAGCAAGAGAGTGCCCGTAGTAGCTAGATAGCCAAACACGCCACACTGGATGAAGTTGTTTTCATATTATTTAAATGCCTAAATCTCTTCAAATTTTCAACACCCCTCATCCCATCACAATGTTCCCTTTAGATATGATTTGATCATTTCCTTACTAACCCAAGATCCATGTTGCTCATTGCCTAGTCTATACAAGATTGAAATCTAAAGACTTCCAATATCATGATAGTTTTAAATCACAGAGTATTTCCCATTCATCCCCATCATTCTCCTATATGTAAAATTCAAGTTCCATAACCTCCCTCTATCCTAGGAATGGTGTAGTTGAGTGGTCACATGCGAAGGTAGATACATAACACATGAGAGCGATCATGTCTCCCCCATAAGCACACCATTAGATCAGTGAAATTTGATTATTTCTCTTTATATTCTCATGAAAATAACTTTATAAATATCATTATAAATTCATTTTTAAGTACCATTAAATATCTTTATTATTTGAAATTATAATTGAATATTTTTATTTAGTATTTATTATAATCTTTTGTGATATGAAAATGTCATAATAATATAATTATATATTTTAATAATAATATTTATGATTTATTATTATATATTTTTAATGATAATATTTATGATATCATGATGAGGATGATTATTCTCTTCTATTATTATTTTGATTTATCAATTAATAATAAATTAATTGATTTGTTTAATTTTTTTCTAAAGTTATTGTAAAAAGTTGTCTTAAATTTTTATAAACTATTATAAAATAAATATTTGAAAGGTCCACAATATTATAAATATTTGATGTGGAGGGATAAAAATATTATAAGAGAAAGTGATTTAAAATAGTGGTAAAGATGTGCTAAGTGTAAATAACTAAATGTGGTTTTGTATACTGAATCTAGCTAAATTATTAAAAAGAGAAATAATTATCTTACTCCTAAATTCAAATTTCTTTTACAACCCTATTTCTTAAAAATGGTTAATAAAAGTTGTTCTATAGCCTTCCAAAATTATTTACTAAAGTTGTTGATCAATCACCTAAGTCACAAATTTATTTTTGGCAAAATATTGCCATGATCATTTTTATTAAACTGTTATACACTTAGCATTAAATACTCTATTGGTTGTTACCTACGCTGAGGATAAAAACCTATGGTGGACTTCCAAAATATACTCAACGGTACGTGGAAGTGCAGGCCATAGTAGTGTTGTCTAATGCATAATCGTACAATGAGATCATCCTCATATACTTTCATGCGTGGAGAACCATCCAATAGACCCAAAGGTATGTGGAGAATGGTATTATACACTTACATACATGGAACAAAATATCACCCCTGGAATGAAACACTGGTGAGAAATGAAGACTCCTACATTTAAAGAAGTCAAAACACATCTCTATTCTGGACCTCTAGATGTTTTCTTTAATGTGACAAATTCTCCTTAGGTTGATTGAGTGAATTTTAGAGTTAATCTTGAATTATGTTTTAGTTTCAAGGCTCAAAACTCAATGTCACCTGAACACACCTATGATGCAACTAATATGAAAAAAATAACTCTTTTGATTTCCTTTGAAAAATGAAAGGCCAAACTAAGTAGGGGAAGAAGAAATCAATCAGCAATGCAACAAACGAGTGATGCAACAATCAATCTTCTCAACTTCACTATTCCAATCAAAATCAAAGCCCTATATGCCAATGCAATGAGATTTTTCTTTTCAATTCCACTTAATTTTCAAATGAGAGAAAAATAAGATGCATGTCTAATCGCTGATAAAATAAATTATTGAGAACGATGACTAAAACACCAATTCTTTCAAGCACTTAATGATCAAACAAATCAGTTTGCTAATGACCTAACGAAAAGAACAAAAGAAAATCTAAACAGATTCATATCAAAGGCACAAAAAACTAAAATAAAACCAAATAGAGGCTTCTAAGAGACCACAAGACACTCGGGGACACAAGGAAGACCACTTGGAACAAGGTTGAATGAAGAGAAAATCAAAACAAGGCAAATTTGTGCATTAAATAGGCGTTAGCGCAACTATTGGAAAGGCACAAATGCTTTGAAACGTAAGTACAAAGAGGTATGAGGTGCACTGAAAGGCATGTACATAGAAGGCTAGCGTGCATTGCAATGCTCTGTCTCTAGACCAGGTGGAGCACTGATCAAGGAATGCTAAGTTCCGACACACAAAATTCAACTGAAGCTCAATGAAATGTATTCCTAGGGTCAATTCAAACTAAGTGATATAATGAAGCTCTAGACAAGAGGCCAAACAAGTACTAAGAACAAGGAACCCACCAAGGGAATATATCATTCCCTAGTGGAGTTGTTGATTTGTTATGCGGAATTTGTGAATGCAAACAAAAGTATCTTCCCTAGACCTAGTCCTGAACAATAGAAGGAAAATAATATAATGTTTCCCTTAAAGTAATTGAACAATAAGATGAGGCTTACCTGGAATCCCTCACAATCTTCACTCTCTTCTTGGCTTGTATGCTCCAATCCTAGCTCTAAATACTATAATTAGAACCTGCACATCCAAAAATGACAAGCCAAAGATATATCATATCTATGTAGCATTATCCAATCATTTCATTCAATCGATCAACAAAGCATTGAAACATAAGAACATTAACATCGTATATAGTAAAACAATGTACTCATTGTATTAATAGAAATGCAGAGAGTTACAACCAAATATAGGAGTTGATCATATAAATAACTCCCCAAGTTGACTTGTCCTTCCTTGCCACAAAGTGCACCTGTGTGTCCCCTTAATGCATGGAATGATGACTCTCTTGGAACCAAGGCAGAGACATGAGAATATTCAAACCCTAAAAGCCAACCCCTAACTCATGGATGGCAGTAAATCTATAAGAGAGGATGGTATGTTAGGAATTCTTATCCATTTACCAAACTAGGCTTGAGATCCACTCTTGATGGGAGGATGAGCTCAAGGGATAAGGGATGAAATCTCCAAAGTAGGATGAGATGGGATGAAAAGGTATTATCCAAGGTAAATGGTTATAAAAAATCTTGGAAGCTTCATGACTCCTTTTATTTTTTCTAAATTCTAGAATCGGTGCACCCCAAGAAGGGACAACCTGTTGATGATTTGTGTAGGTGCAGAGTGGAGAAACCTACATTGAACGTTGTCTCCTAAGGGAACAAGGTGAATTGGGCTTTAAAATCATGCACATGAGCCAGTTAAGCCCATATTCGTGCCAATGTATTTGTGCAAGGGTGATGACAAGTTGTAGATGGATGTTGATTGAGCCATTTAATAGGCCTATTGACTATATATGTGACAAAGTGGCCTATCACAATGAATAAACCTTCAAATTATGGAAGGACCTTAGGTTGAAGCTGAATAACTATAAAATGATGACTTTGGTTTACTTGGGTTATCAACATTTTGTTCAAGCTCGGTGGAATTTGTTCTCCTACGGATAGAAATATTTATGATTATTTTAAACTTTTCAAATTTCTCTTTCTAATAGAAGATATAGTAAGTAATTATTTTATGATTTTGGGCCCTTCATTGAAAAAGGAGAAGAGGAGGAAAGTCAAGAAACTGACTTAGATTCCATGGGTACAATAAGAAATTAGGGTTTTATTAGAAAAGAGGAAAAAAAAAGAGGAGAAAGAAAATAATTGAAATCTTATTTCACAAATATTTGATATAAATACTTCACTTCTTCCCTCACATCACTCTATTTCCCCCATGAAGGAGCTGAATGGAATGAAATTCTCATGCTTGGTTCTGAATTAGAGGCATTGAATAATCAATTTTAACACCTAGCCTTCTAAGCCAACGATGCGTGTTTGATTCTCGCTACCCTCTAACGGATATCTACCTATTATATATATCTATATCTATAAAGATAGAATAGGTAGATATAAGTAATTAAGTATATAACATAATTTCATGATTCACTCAAAATCATTTTTTTGTTGAAATGTGAAATAGATTCCATTATTTTCCTATCCTAGAACCTCACTATGAATAAGAAGGTGGATTGGGATAATGTATGTAAAAGGGAGTGAAAATAAAAAAAGGGAAGAGAGAAAGAGAATCCATCATCTAATGGATAGGACAAAGGCCTTCTAAACCTTTGGTATAGGTTCAAATCCTATTGAACATAATACTCTTAAATTGTTCTAAATTGTTGTGCAATATATTGGAAGAAATTCTTTAGTCCTTTTCCTTGTTCTCAATAATCCGACCAAATGAACCAAATATTCATTTTTGTTCTTGAAGTAAAAAAAGTTCAGTGTGTTCCTTAAGTGCCTCTTCTAGAATGGATTTCACTTTTTCTATAAATGTATCAGTAGAACATATAATTTCTTCAAACTGAGGTTTATTATTTATCAAATACTCGTGTAATTGAATGAAAAAATTTCTCACGTGTTATTTCTAATATATCTAGGTATCCATTTTTTTGTGTATAAATAATAGTTATTTGTTCTTCCACTTTCAAAGGAGGTGGTTGAGATCATTTGAGTAACTCACGTAATCATTGACCCCTTTCCAACTAATCTTGAGTAGCTTTATCAAAATCAAAAGCAAGCATTGCAAAAGCTTCCAACTCTACAAATTGAGCTAACTATAATTTCATTTTTCCAACTACCTTTTTCATAGTTTTTATCTTAGTCATAGATCCTACTATAGATATCGAAATACCCACATCTAATAGCAGGTCTGATCCCAACATTGAATAGATCAACCAATGGAAATAGTTGTCCATCCGTATTGGAAATTGCATTAGTGGGAATATAATTTGAAACAACTCTAGCTTGAAGTCTCAAACTATTGGTAGGGTAGTAACACTCACTCACCTTACTTGGAACTTAATTTAGCTTCTCTTTCAAAGGGACGAGAATGAAAATAGAAAATTTCTCCTAGATAAGATTCTCGGCTAGGTGGTATTCTTAATATAAGATACATTTGTTGATAAGCTTGTTCCTATTTGGAGATATCATCATAAATGATTGAAGCATGTTGTTTCTTATACATGAACTATTCAGCCAAAGTTGCCCCTCTTTAAGGAGTGAGATATTGTAATGTGGAGTGAGAAAATCATCACAAATTGATTGAAAACCATCTTGTCTAAATACATTTGATTTGAACAATTTGGCTTTCTGCAACATTGTCAATACACGATGGGGTTACCATCACTCAAGAGACATTACACTCTATCAAGTATAAGAAAATTGAGGTTATTCTATTATGTTATGAAACCATCTCACAAAAGGATAGAAAAGATAGATCAATGCCTTAGATTTCAGCCTCTTCGAGGGGGCAACCTCCTTTACATTACATAAATTAACAATTCTTCAATGATTCAAATGACAAAACCTCCTTTCTATATATAGGAGTCTAAGGAGTCACAATATAACTAGTCGACCTAACCATAATAATATGAAGGCACAAAAATAACAATAGAGGGATTCTATGGGGCACAGCAATAACAATATGGGGACAATAGGGGCACAACAATATTAATAAGGCATACAATTACAATAATAATGGGGTAATCACTAGTATTATAGGGACCTAACATGCCCCTCTCCTTCAAAAAAGTGTTTTCCTCAATGCTTGAATAGTTTTGGATGCTTCTGTATAAAATTATCATCCTCCCATGTGGAATCTTCAGCAGATAAGTTCTTCCACTTGATGAGATACTCTGAAATTGATCGATTTCATAGCTATCAAGTCCTTTTTTCTGTGACTACTTCCGGTTCCAATATAATTTTTCCTTCCTCGTCAAGTTTTGGCAATATTGTTTGAACTGGGAGCTTGTCACCTATAACCTTCTTTAAACATGAAACATGTAAAATTGGGTGCACTCGAGAAGCTGCAGGAAGCTCCAATTTGTATGCCATAGTACCAATCTTTTGCAACACCTTGTACGGACCATAATACTTTGGTGATAATTTATTTATCCTTCTTAGCTTGCTTGAGGGACATTTTCTTATATGGTTGTAGCTGTACGAATACCCAATCACCTACATCAAAACTTCTTTCACTGCGATGTTGATCTGCCGGTTGTTTCATTCTATTATGTGCCAACACGAGGTTATCCTTTAAGAGTTGGAGGACTTGTTGTTGATGTTCGATGTGATGTTCCACTGCTTGAACCTTAGAATTTTTCTCTTAAATATGATGTGATGGATGGTGGCTAATACCCATAAAGTGCCATAAATGGGGTCATTTTTGTTGTTGTATGGAAGGAAGTGTTATACCACATTCAAACCAGAGGCAACCGTTTGACCACCATGTGTCTATTAATCAATACAAAACAACGAAGATATCCTTCCAAACAATTTTTACTAATCTTAGTTTTCCATCAGATTGAGGATGATAAGAAGACTATGAGCTAACTGAGTGGCAAGATAAGAAAATATTCTATCCAAAAAATTTCCAGTTGAAATGGGATCTCTATCACTTACAATAATCTTTGGATTTCCATGTAGCTTTTGAATTGTTTCCATAAATGCCGTGGAAACTGTACTGGCTTAAATGGATGTGATAATGCACAAAAGTGTGCATACTTGGTAAGTCTGTCAACTACCACCATGATGACACTCTTTCCCTCAGACTTGGGTAAACCTGTGATAAAATCCATTGAAACCTCCTCCCAATGTTGGCTTGGAATGTATAAAGGTT
>APFE031241395.1:18629-43736 GCA_000404065.3 Pinus taeda | reverse complement strand
TGTTTAAGTTGGGAATTCTTATAGAGGTATAAGCAATCTTTGTACCATAACGAATCATTTTGCCAGCTAAATGTATCAGATGTACTGTAATCTTGTTGTAACTTTTGAATAAGTTCCCACACTTCTTCATCATTCTTCCATTCCTCCCTTGATTCGTTTATCCAATCCAATTGGATAATAGAAATGACGCACAACAATTCTTCCACATCTGCATCCTTTCTTGAGAGTGCATCTGTCACCAGATTTTGCTTCCCTTTTTTGTAGATGATTTCAAAGTCATAACCCAACATCTTTGTGACCCACTTTTGTTGCTCTTCAGAGGATATTATTTGTTCTAAAAAGTATTTAAGGCTATCATGATTTGTTTTTACCTTGAAGTGTCTTGCCATTAGTTAGGGTCGCCATTTCTTAAGTGCATGTAGTATTGCCAACGTTTCCTTCTCATAAATATTTTGTATAAAAATTTTCCCTTGATTGGACGAATTTCAAAAGCAATGGGTCTTTATTCTTGCATTAAAACAACACGAATTCCATTTCCTGAAGCATCACATTCCACAATAAAGGTTTTTGTGAAGTCTGGTGTAGCTAAGACCAGTGCTTGGCACATTGCCTCTTTAAGATGTTCAAAGGCCTTTGTTGCTTCCGGAGTCCATGAAAATGCATCTTTCTTCAATAATGTTGTTAGAGGTGGTGCTATTCTCCATAATTCTTAACAAACTTGTGATAATACCATGTCAACCCAAGAAATCCTCGCAGATGCTTTATGGATGTGGGATTTTCCATTCCTTAATGGATTTAATTTTGCTAGGGTCTACCTTAACTCCTTCATGAGATACAATATGACCTAGATATTCCACCTCTTGTACTCCAAAGAAACATTTGGATTTTTTGCATATAATTGTTTCTCCTCCAATAGTTGTAGCACTCTATCAACATGTTCAAACATGATCCTTCCAAGACTTACTGTAGATTAGTATATCATCAAAAAATACTAGCACAAATTTTCTAAGGAAGGGTTTGAAAATGGAATTCATCAACCTTGAAATGTAGAAGGTGCATTGGTAAGGCCAAAAGGCATGACCAAAAATTCATAATGACCCTCATGAGTTCTAAATGTTGTTTTCAAAATGTCTTCAGTCTTTATTCTGATTTGATGCTATCCTGAACGAAGATCCAACTTGGTGAAGTAAATTGATCCATGCAATTCATCCAGTAATTCATCAATGACAGGAATGGGAACTTATCTTTAATAGTGAGCTTGTTGAGCTCCCTATAATCCGGACACATGCGCCATGATCCATCCTTCTTGTGCACCAATACTACTGGAGCAGAGAAAGAACTTTGACTCGGTTGAATTATACCAGCCTTTAGCATTTCTCCAACCATATATTCAATTCCACTCTTTTGGGCATAGGGATATCTGTACAGCTTGATGTTTAGAGGAACACTTCCTGGAATAAGATGAATAGCTTGATCATGATCATGAATAGGTGGGAGACCTTTGGGAGTCTCAAATGCCTTGTAATGATTGTCCATGACTTTTTGGAGATACGGAGAAATAGTTGATTCCAATGTGGAAACATCTAGCGAACATAATTGTGCAATTATAGCCCTTTGTTCCTTTTTTAGAAGCTTTGTCATACTATTAGAGCTTATTATCTTTCTCAGTTTCTTTGTAATATCCCTTAGTTCAACTTCCTTTCCCTCCACAGAAAATTTCATGAAAAGTTCTTGAAAATTAAAAGCTATTGTACCCAAGGATTGTAGCCATTGGACTCCTAGTATAACATCAGCACCTCCCATTGGAATGGAAAGCATTGGGCTAGTCAATACATATTCTCCCATCGATAGCTTGATATTATGGCACTTTCCAGAGTAATTTATTGTTCCTCCAGTTGCAACCAACACTTGACAGTCTGGTGCTGGATATAAGAAGCAATTCAATTCTTTTGCTACCTTACAATGAATAAAATTGTGGGTACTTCCTGAATCAATCAACACTATTACCTTTTTCTTCTTGATTTTTCCTTCTATCTTGATGGTTTGAGGAGTGGTAATTTCCGCCAATGCATTACAAGATATGGTCGGATTCATTTCTTTTTTATCTAGGCTTTGTTCCTGGATTATATCCTCTTCTTTTGGCATTTCTTGCTCCTTTTCTTCTTCCTCTTCCAAATCTATGTAGAATAATTTCATCTCAGCACACTTATGACCTTTAGTGTATTTTCTATCACAATTATAACAAAGACCTTTTGCTCTTTTTTCTTCCAATTTTTGTGGTTTCAACCTTATAGGTTGTGGAAGACTAGGGCAACAACACTTCCATATTTATAGTTGTGAGTGTTATCCTTCCTGGTTGCCATAATTTTTCTTTCCATTTTTCTTGCTAACCTAAATGCCTTCTCTAATGAATCAGGTTCCCAAAGGCGAACATCACGTTGGATATTATCCTTTAAAGTCCCTATGAACACATCAATCCTATGCTCCTCTAGAATATTTTCTACCCTTATGTTCAATTTTTGGAACTCCTCAATGTGCTCCATTATTGAACCCTTTTGTTTGAGACTTATCAATTAGCTAAAAAAAGTGTTGCTTTTTGTATCCTCATAATGTACTGTCAATTCTTCTGTAAAAATTTCCTAAGTGATAATTTGTTTATAAGAGAAAATCCATTGATACCATATAAACTGATTCGGTTCCAAATATAAAGTTGCAATACGTACCTTTTATGTGCTTTTCACATTATTGAGATCGAAAAATTGCTCCATCTGTAATATCCATGTTGCGGGATCCTTGCCATCAAACATCCTCATATCGATTTTTGGAATATGGTGGGTCTTCGATCCCACATTAGAGTCTATGTAATCATGATTAACATTTCTTTTGTTTGCATCATGAGTTTACTTTATTACCTTTTCACATTAGTAAGTATTTATTGTAAAAAATTTGTCAAATCTGTCTTCAAATCTACCATGTCTATCTTCAAATCTGTCTTCAAATCTGCCATGTCTCTCTTCAAATCTGTCTTCAAATCTATCTTCAAATTGTCCATCTTAGCTTCCACACCCTTTATCTTAGATTCCACGCCATTTATCTTAGCTTCTGTTAGCTTTTGTGAGAGTGACATTTGTTGCACTTGTTCTTGTAATTTTGATATATCATGTAGCATTCCTTCCTCTTCTTCATGAATCATGCTAGAGCTTTCAAGTTGCTTACTAGGTGTTTTCATTTTCTTTCCTTAGGGCATCAATTACTGATAATAATGCTTTACTATGCCCTTTGAATTCCTTCAAAATAATTTTTCAAACCAATCTTAAGCAAAAATTTAAAATAATCTACACACCTTTTTTCAATTTGTAGGAGCTCAATATTGCCTCTGATATATATCAGTACTTTTGGATCGTCCGATTTTGAAATTATGATCTGCAGTATCCCTCAATGTCCTCTTTCCAATGCCACTAGTCTTATCCAAATTGGATTCTCCAAATAAGAGTTATGTGAAATCTCCCACAGTGACCTGATTATAGACTAATTCAGTAGAGCAAACTTGTACGACATGCCATGAGTCATTGTTTCAACCTTTGGCTCTGAAAAATATATACAAGAAACTATAGTCTGTCCTCTTTTTGTACCTTCTTACGAAATTTTAATCTGATGCTCAGAGAGAAAGTTATGAGGATTTCCCCAGGTCACCTATTTGGAATGTAATTCAGGAGTCTGCAAAAAGACTAACTTCCTCAGTTCATATCTCCATAAATATAGTGGAAAAGGATCTAAAATTTGGACTCGCGGTTCAGCGTGATTTCTTCTCAAATGGGTTTCTTTTTAGCTTTTGAAACGTCGTAGAAAAAAATTTATAGCGAAAATGTGACAATGACCTATTTGGAGCAGTGAAACCCTAGAATCCAAAACTCTGATACCAAATTTTATGAAACTAGCTCAAGAAAAGATAGAAAAGATAGATCAATGCCTTAGAATTCAGCCTCTTCGAGGGGGAAACCTCCTTTACATTACATAAAATGAACAATTCTTGGATGATTCAAATGACAAAACCTCCTTTCTATATATAGGAGTCTAAGGAGTCACAATATAACCCAGCTGACCTAACAATAATAATATAAAGCCACAAAATAACAATAGAGGGATTCTACGAGGCATAGTAATAACAATATGGGGATAATAGGGGCACAACAATATTAATAAGGGATGCAACTACAATAATAATGGTGTAATCACTAGTATTATAGGGACCCAACATCAACGCTTGAGTAGTTCTTGATGCTTCTGTGTAAAATTCTTGTCCTCCCATGTAGAATATTCAGTGGGTAAGTTCTTCCACTTGGTGATATACTCTGAAATTGATTTATTTTATAGCTGTCAGGTTCTTGTTTCTGTGACTGCTCCAGGTTCCAATATGATTTTTCCTTCCTCTTTAATTTCTGGCAATATTGTTTGAATTGGGATATTTTGCAACTTTTGAATAAGTGGCCATACTTATTCGTCCTTCTCCCATTCATCCCTTGCTTTGTTTATCCAATCTAGTTGGATAATAGAAATAGCACAAAACAATGCTTCCACATCCTCATCCTTTCTTGAGAGTGCATCTGCAAAAAAAATTTGCTTCCCTTTTCTATAGATGATGTCAATGTCATAACCCAACATATTTGTGACCCATTTTTTCTGTTCTTCTAAAGATAATATTTGTTATAAAAAGTATTTAAGACTATCATGATCCATTTTTACCTTGAAATGTCTTCCCATTGGGTAAGGTCGCCATTTCTTAAGTGCATGTAGTATTTCCAACATTTCCTTCTCATAGATAGCTTGCTTGAGATGTAGCCGTAAAAATACCCAATCACCTACATCAAAACATTTTTCACTGCGATGTTGATCTATCTGTTGTTTCATTCGACTCTACACCAAAGGGGCTTTATCATTTGAAAGTTGGAGAACTTGTTGTTCATGCTCGATGGGATCTTTCACTGCTTGAACCTTTTTCTTCTTGACATGTCCTTCTATCTTTAGAGTTTGAGGAGTGGTAGTTTCTTCCAATGCTTTACAAGATATGGTCGGATTCATTTCTTGATGCTTGATGTGATCTTTCACTTCTTGAACATTTTTGTTCTTGATATGTCCTTCCTTGATAGTTTGAGGAGTGGTAATTCCGGCCAATGCATTACAAGATATGGTTGGATTCATTTCTTCTTTCTCGATGTGACCTTTCACTTCTTGAACCTTTTTCTTCATGATATGTCCTTCTATCTTGAGAGTTTGAGGAGCAGTAATTCTTGTCAATGCTTTACAAGATATGGTCGGATTCATTTTTTCTTTCTCTGGGTTTGGGTCCTGGCGTATATCCTCTTCTTTTGATGTTTCTTGTTCTTTTTCTTTATCCTCTTCATACTCTATGTAAACTAATTCCTTCTCAACACACTTATGACCTTTAGTGATCACAATTGTAACAAAGCCCATTTTCTCTTTTTTCTTCCAATTGTTGTGGTGTAACCCATGTAGGTTGTGGAAGGCTAGGAGAGACAACACTTCCATCTTTATAGTTGTGAGGGGTAGAATTCCTTGTTGCCATAATTTTGCTTTCCACTTTGTAACAAAGTCCTTTGTCTCTTTTTTCTTTCGACTTTGTAACAAAGCCCTTTTTCTCTTTTTTCTTCGAATTATTGTGGTGTTGCTCTAAAGAAAGTGTTGCTCTTTGTATTTTCATAATGTGCTATAATTTCCTCTATGAAAATTGACCATGTAACAAGTTGTTTACGAGAACAAAGCCCTTTATACCAAAAAAATTAATCTTGTTCTAAATATGAAGATGCAATACATACCTTTTGTAATAGTGGTACACCATGTAGATCAAAATATTTCTCCATCTGTAGTATCCAATTTACTGTATCCTTGCCATCAAACTTCCTCATCTCGCTTTTCTTGATTTTAGGATCTCGATCTTGAAACGACTGTAACTCTGTACTTTTGGGTCTTTAAGTTCGAAAATTGCGACTTGCAGTAGCCCTCTACGATCTCTTTCCAATGCCACTAGTCTGATCGAATTTAGATTCTCCAAGGAAGAGTTATACACAATCTTCGAAGATGACCTAATTATATACCTTTTCAGAAGAGCGAACTTGTATGAACTACTACGTGTCACTGTTTCGACCTTTGGATCTAAAAAATATATACAAGAAACTGCATTTCGTCCTCTTTCTACAACTTCTTATGAAATTTCAATTTGATGCTCAAAACAAAAGTTATGACTATTTTCCCAAAGGTCAACTGTTTGGAATGTAATTCGGGATTCTGCAAAAAGGCTAACTTCCTTAGATCATATCTCTGCAAATATAGCACAAAAAGCTCTAAAATTCGGATCCGAGGTTCATCACGATTTCGGCCCAAATGGGTTTTTTTTTAGTATCTGGAACGTCACAGAAAAAAGTTATAGCGCAAATTCCACGATGACCTGTTTGGAGCAGCAAAACCCTAGAATCCAAAGCTCTGATACCAATTGTTATGAAACCAGCTCACAAAAATATAGAAAAGATAGATGAATGCCTCAGAATTCTGCCTCTTCGAGGGGGCAACCTCCTTTACATTACACAGATGAACAATCCTTCGATGATACAAATGACAAGACCTCCTTTCTATATATAGGAGTCTAAGGGGTCATAATATAATCAGAGCCGACATAACAATAATAATGTAAGGGCATAATAATAATAATAGTCGGCTTCTATGGGGCACAATAGTAACAATATGAGGACTACATGGGTACAACAATATAATAAGGGGGTTGTACTAATAATAATAAGGGGTTACACTAGTAATATAGGGGCCTAACACGACTCCTGACCTTGAACCCCAGAATTGTACAATTATGTCCCCCAACTTGCCTTGAACTGCACACTTCACATCTTCAAGCCTCAAGTTCTTCCCCTGGTTGCTGGAGCTACGCAATGCGTAGAAGCCCAACCTCCCTTGACATCCAAACCTGTGAAATCAGATTTCCTAGTGTCCATTCCCTCATCTAGACCCCACTGTCTCCAGAAACTGCACAATCTTGTGCTTAAGGCCTCCCTGAGCTACATACTGCATAGTCTCATAGCTCAATCTATTTCCCCTGTCTGCTGGAACTGCATAATGCGCAATGATTGAGCCCCACTGGGACTTGTCATTTATCTCGGGCTAAGTTGATGAATCAGAATGCATCATCTTAGACTAGGGGGTTTTCTGATTAATGTCATCTCACCATGAGTGAATTGCAGGAACATGTACACTATCATGTCATGGCAAGAAGATGGAG
Organism: Pinus taeda; assembly: GCA_000404065.3. Taxonomy (NCBI): domain Eukaryota; kingdom Viridiplantae; phylum Streptophyta; class Pinopsida; order Pinales; family Pinaceae; genus Pinus; species Pinus taeda. Next base: position 36,433 of record APFE031241395.1, on the reverse strand, counting down.
AAGGATAAGAAGAAGGGAAACATGCTTAAAGACTCTCTTATAGCTGAACTCAGAAGTTGATCAATCGAGAGAAAGTGAAGGGACACAAGTTTGCGACCACTATCCAAGACTAAAGATCATTGAAGATTCTGCATCACCAAGCCATGCAGAGATAAAGAAAAAACATATTCAAGAAGACATCCAACACTTAGCTGCAACAGTGACCTGACATTGCCACATCATCAAGCAGTTCGTGTCAATAGTGTCATGTCATGTCATGTCATGAGTGGTCATATGCCACATCACTATTGTGGACCATGTATATTATATTCAAAGGTATTGTAAAGTGGAAGTCCAAAGGACACACATTGAATGTAAAGAGTCATGTAGGTTGAAAAGTCATAGGAATTCAAACAATCATGAGAGTAGTCAAAGAGTCATCCTTGGTTATATATACTCCCTCATTGTATGAATAAATGACTTTTCACCTTGGCTCCTCCTGTAAGGCGTTAGAGAGACCATCTAGTTCTTTGAGGAGAAAGGAATGGCTCCAATGCTCCACTACTGGGGCTAGTGATGTATATTATAAACATGTGCCTTGGAACTTTTACTTAATAACAGAAGCCTTCAATGCCAGCACGTTCTTCATGCATGGACTATGAATGTTTGTAAGACTATTATGCGGATGTTTGTATTTCATGTTTGCTTTCACATGTGCTACGATAATTAAACTATTTCTATTATTTTAGTACTTATCTCATTGAGAATGTTCTATCATGGTTGTTATCGTTGTCCCATCCTTGTGGATTATTCCGCAAGATATTAGACAAATCATTCTTTATTTGTTGGTTGTAACAAATGTCACATTCGTTGTGGAATATTCTACTGGATGTTAGATGGTCCCTTCTGGTTCATGTATGTCTCTTCTTGGGTAGTACTATTACCTCTCACTTAGAGGCTCACTTTTCTCCCCCCCTCTGTAGTAGAAGAACCTTGACATAGTTGCAAATGAACACTCACCAGGCACACCTTCTTTCTTTTCGAAGACACCATTGCATCTCTCTCTCACGCTGACAATCTTTGAGATATATGGAAACCGGGCTGATATTTCGGATGAGGCTCCTACACCAAACAATGTGAGGTCTAATTGGGACTTCACATCGAGGAGACCCCTTGGTTGACAGATTTCCAACACCATCAACAATAAAATAAATCCATTTTAATTATAAATCTATCATATACACCTATACACATATGCAAAGTAGTGTAAATCCATTTAAATTAAAATCTATCATTTCTTATATTATATATAAATATATATATATATTAATATAATATATATATATTATATATAATAATTTTATTATTATTATTCTAACTAACACGTTTCCATTCCCCTCTCTCGATAGAAACAAATCCAAAATTAAAATTAATTTCTATATTTAAACATCCTACCAAACATACACAATACTTTCTTGTTTCCCTCTTAAGCCCAAATACATCTTTGTCATAAAATATATGAAATAGGTTTAGGTAATTTAGATTGAATGTAAAAGAATACTTGACTAATTACCCTTTTCAAAAGTGGTATTTACAATAAATCTTAGAAGTATAAGGTTAGTTAATAACAACGTAAAATATTATCATATTGTTGAAGCCTTGAAAATCGTTGCTACAACATGGGGGAAAACCACCCAGTCTGGATCTTGGTCAGTAGCTCCTTTTCCGTTTGGTGTAGTGGCTCAGACTGGGGATAATGGGACTAGTTTCCCAAAAAGAGATTTTGATAGTGTTGATGGGGTGATCTATGATGTATCAGGAGGATGATTAATCTAAGTGTAATCTAATCTAAACTATTTGAACACATGCATATATCCTAGTTTAAACACTAGTAAACTATAACTATGCTCGGGAATAAAGTAAAGTATGTGATCTACAATAATGTCCTATAGCAATTGGTAATACAGATAATTCAACTACAATAAGAAGTGAAATCATATAACAATAATTGTTTTGGATAAATAGTTAGCCAAAACTATTGTGAAAGATATATCGCATATAGAATCGTTCATATATTCCGCAGTAAATTAAAGCCAACACCATACAAAAGTGCAATAATGCTAACCGAAATTCACACTTTCATACATAAAACAATTAAAGAAAAGTTATTGCTTGATACATAAATAAAACATAATCACAAGATAAAAGAACCATATATGATAAGTTCTGCTCATGTGTTTCAGCAATATCGACCTAATTTGAATCAATCCAACATCATCTAAGAGTGTAAAAGTGCAATTTTAGTAGAACATGCCAGATATAAAAGAAAATAGATCCTATTCCATTCATTCCACGAGAACTTCCTCAAAGGTACATAAGTGCATGTTTTGAAGAATGTTTTTGATAAAATTTATGGACCCCTCTCTAAATGCATGAGAGGGATTTAAATACTAAAACTATATGTCCTAAAATAGATTATTACAAAAATAATTGAGGAGGGTTTAAACAACCTCCCTTAGATTATACTAAATAAAACTAAAATAAAAATAAAACAGAGTGACTAACTCCTTTGCATTTGATCCTTAAGATCGCAGATATCGGTCATTCGTTTGAGCTATGTTGGTTGGATGATCGCAGATTTCAACTGTCCAGTAAATATAACGTCCGTTAGTGCTGGCACCATTTTTTGTACGGAGGTAGTTAGGCATCGCAAGGTCATCCATTGGATGTATGGTTTGACTAATAATTTCTAGTATGATTCCCAGTTTAGCTTGCTCGTTTGTTTGATCACCTCCTCCCTTTCCTTTGCTGCTCTAGTTGATTGGCGTTTGGAAGAAATCATGGTATAGATTCTGCAACCAGGTTGGCGCCATGTAGATTTTCGTTAATATCTTCAATGATGTTGTTTGCCACTTCTTCCACGATCGTTGTTTCCCTTTCTTCTTGCTTGAGCTGAGAATCCCAGTCTACAAATATAATTTCTTTATGCAATTCCTCCAATTTTGGCAAATCAACCTTTCTCCCATCTTCTGATTCTTGCCAGGTGATAAAGTAAGAAATCCTTTTATGGATTTCGTCATACTCAAGCCTCATGTCAACGACTTGACTTGTTAGATTATTACTGATCTCGCAATAAGGATTTATTTGCAAGATTTCCTGGCACAGAAGTTCCTTTTGTTGCATTAGTTGGGTGTTAAGGCTGAGTGCTTCTTTTACGAATTGATCAATTTGCGGGCTGTCATTATATTTTTGTGTCTTAGCTTGAATCTGTGCATCCTTTTCTGCTAGGCTAGCTTGATGTTGTATTTGCATCTATTCAAACTCCTGCTGTAGTTTGGCAGTTTGTAACTCTGCTTGTTGGTTAGATTTTTCTTACTCTAATTGTTGTTCCAACAACAGGATCTTTTGTTCCTTTTCTCTTGGCAGCATTTGAACCTTTGTTGTTTTATCAATAGTTTCCGTAGCATAGGCTCGCGCAAATTGTGACAGTCTCGTAAATTTCGCAGATGGGTTCATGGGTGAATATTTCCAGACAATGTCCATTGGTTCGTTGTCGGGAGTGGTAATAGCTGCAACATCTAACTTTATTTTCTTCCTCTGCCTTTTGATGGCAACTTTATGGGTAGGGCTATAAAGCATATCTAATGGGGGAATTTCCTCAATTCTTAAAATAATTTCAGAAGTGGGGGTGGCAGTGATGAGCTCCACATCCTGAGTGCCTACAGTCTTCTCCACTATAATTTCTTGAGTTGATTTATGTTGTGGATTTTGTATCTCAAATGTTTGTTCCGATGTATGGAGCTTCTTATTAAAATGCTCCCATTCTTTTTCTAAATCAACAACTGCGAGTTTCGCCAACTAAGTGGAAGTAGAGGTAAGTTTAGCCTATTTCTTTGCTATCAACAATTTCACAGAAATATGGCCTTTGGTGCATTGACTTTTATATTTTGGTGCATGTCTGAGGTTTGTTCAGCTGATTTTTCTGTGGTTCCGACTGTGTCCCTTTCAGACTCTCTGTTTTTATTGCCCCCATTTTGAGACTGTAGCTATGAGTGCTGTGACTCATGAGTAGATTTTTCCTAGGACTCTGCTTCAGAATTTTCTCTAGAGCTTTTGTCTAAGCTTACATTGGGATTTGGCTCCCTTATTGGTTCAATCTGTAGCAGGTCCAATGGGACCTGTAATAATCTCCTTTCCCTATATTCACGGAAGGCTTCAAGATCACCTGGGGAAAAAAGTAGTGATGCCATATGTGTCACTTCTGAAAACGTCTCTTTTTGTAGGAAGAGGTCATCAAAGGCATCTTCCTCATGGGTGAATGGTTTCACTTTCACCATAATAGTGAAGTCTTTGGCAGTGCCATTTGGGTCATACCGTCCTCCTGGGAATGTAGGCAATTTCAGAGATTTCATAACCTCTGCTTCCTTGCATGCATGTCCAAAATCGTGTAGTGAAAACACACCACATTGCAATAAAAATGTAGGCCAAATGGCCTTTTTATGTTCCTTCAATCCTTTGCTCAGCCCACATTACCCTGTTATTTGGTAGGCTATCTCCCTAACCATTAACTTATCGAGGACATAGTATGGGAGGTCATGCGGTGAAGCAATGCTCTCGAATACTCTGATATATGTAAATGTCTACTCCCCAAACCATCTGGCTACAGGTAGGATATCTACTTCAACTTCTCTAGAAAATCTAGGGGCATTCCTGTTGTAGACCTGTTTATGAATAGGCATCATAACTCCTTGAAAAATTATGTAAAAATGGGGGCAAAACTGAGATTTTCACATATTGTTACGATATATATGGATAGGAAGCAGGTCTTGGATAGTCCACTTCCATCCCATGATAGGAAATTTGGAACCAAAACAGATAGCATCCATTATATAGGCACTCATGAAAAATGGAGGGTAAACCTTAGAAGAGATACTCCTCTTTCTCCTATACTCCATTATGGACTTCGCCAAATTATCAGGCAAAATTTGAGCCCAATTCATTATTGTTGCATTTATGGCTGCATTTATTAATGGCAACCATTCTAGGGAAAATTTAGTACTATCGGGCTTGCCGAACATTTTACATAGCATGGCTACTGCTAAACTATGAGGGGGAGAGATAAATGCTGTAGAATACATACCCGTCTTATCCTTTTTGATCTTGCCGTCGTTTTCAGTCCAGGTTCATGTGACGTCTGCTGGGTCTTCATTCTCCTTAGCACGTTTCTCGAGGAACTATTTATTGTAGAGATTTTGTAGCTATGGTAGATTGTACATAAGTCGCAGACTGTCCGGTGAAAAGGATCTTATAACCTCCTACCCGCTATTCTTGATTATCTGTCCGAGACATCCACCTGATCAATTATCCACTTAACCATATTTGTATATGGAATTATCTTTGGCCTCACGACTATGTGGTGCAGAAATGAGCATGTTGTTTCGAAGAAGGAGGCGTTAGAGGAAATATGACCATTGGCTGTGGCCTTTGTTACCAGAGGTCTTGGTTTCTATTCTTCTAATAAATCATACATGGCCTCCCATGTTGAGGTTCCACTGTCTTTGCTGCATGTAGTGTCAGAGAATAGAGGGATCATTTCTGATTTTTCAGATGTGGCTGCCTTTCCCCTCTTTGCCATTGCTCCTAACAACTCTTGCTGTGGATTGTTCCTGAAAATGGAGTGAAGCAAAAGCTATAGGATAGATACACGTAAAAATAAACATAAGAATGAATGATATAGATGACTTTGAGAAGGTGATAAGAAAGGAGTTTTTATTAAACGCGAGTGAGAAGATATCGTTTCACGTAGAACAACTTTTCAAATGTAAATGCCATTAACCCTTACTAAATGCCCACTAATGGTTCCTTGTCCATAACTTTATTTCTCATTAATGTTTTGCATCGTAAGTCGAGAAAGAAACTTATTAGGGTGGTGAGCTTTTTATCTATGAAAATGTCGATTTTGCGATGCAATATCGCAGATCGCATTATCGCATTTCGTGTGTGCGCTTTCTTTCCCATTCCTTTGGATTCTGCGAAATGTGATATGTGGGGCGTTCTTTATTAGTTTTCAAAGCATAGCTTATTTGATAGGGTTTTCTTTGTAAATCCTTTCTTCGTCGCACAATAGACTTGAGTGTTTTTATAGCATAATTGGCAATCAGGTCCGGTGTCCCATCGCATTTCGCAATATCGCAGGGTTGATAAGTTTTCAGATCTTTCTTAAGGGTTTCCAATGCGATGTGATAAGGGTGAATGCATCATCACAATATCACATTTCGCATGGTTAAAGATACTTTGTGAAGGTGCTCTCTTTACAAGTGGCGATATGTGATGCGAGCCTTACTTTAATAAGAAACATTTTATAACTTAGTTCAAAATGAAAAGTCTAATAGTTTCAAGGTTAAGCATGATAAACCCTTTTGATTGATTTTTTGCGAGTTTTGGTCGTTAACATGGCTTTTGACATGCTTGATCATGCGATATGCGAAAAGGCAAGCATCTGCTAGCTTTTCAAAGGGTTTCACCTTGATATCTTGCTTTATTCCAAAAAATAACAAGAAAATGTCTAAATGTAAAATTTAATTTTTTGGAAGGAATTTTTTAAGGGTCCCCATTTATTAATAGAATATTAGATATTATGTTAACAAATGGGGGGGTTGTTGAATATCACAACACACACACACACACACACACACATATTTAGGTAACTATCGAACATTATATTAGTCAAAAAATCATAAATAGATTACATTCAAAGAATCCATCCAGGTCTACGTGGCTAAACATTTCCTTCTGCCCTTGTAGGGGAAACCAGAAATTCTACTGAGCAAAAAAATGGTTTGATTTTGAGTCATAGTGTGTTCAAAAAAGAAAAAGCTCAACCATTTTACAATCATATCTGTGTCATGAACCTACATTTAAGACTGGAAGAGGCGATAACAAAGGACAAAGATGACCTGATCATGTTGGACATTTTCCTTTAGGCTCAGAAGATGCCTATTGAGCATGAGTGAAATCAACTGTATCTCCTTCCTTGTCCATATTTGACATTTCCTCGACAATAAGGTAGTCATAGGTGTTGTGGCTATGGGGGGAAGGTTTCCTTTCAATTGGCTGTGCGTAGCTTGTTAGAGGCCTTTGAGAACTACCCTCCCCAGTGACCAGAAACTCTTGTTCAAGTTTTCCTCTGACATGACTGTCACCTACCAAAATGATGAAAAGGGAGGGAGAGCAGATTTAATGAGAGAGCACATCGCCAGGTTGTTGCTCTGAAGACATTTCCATAGCGCTAGAAGAGGTGGAGGATGACATGTTGGGAGGGAAATTAACACAAGTGATTTATGAAAGGCGATAGATTTCGGTTCTAAATGGCTAGCATAGGCGTTGGCTTCAGCTACATGGCGTTCAACATGGGTGAAAACCCACTCCTGGTCCCAAAGCTGGCTCACCAGAACATTGTGAACGACCCAAAGCTCATCCCCAATTCCTCACCTCTCGACAACTTCCAGGGTGGCAAAACTTCATCTAATATGTTTTGGAATGTCCGGGTTGAAGAGAACCAGGTGGTCATCCCACCAAGGAGAATTGGGAGTGTGCCCTCTCCCCCTGTTGGCACAACAAACATGGCCACGTTCTCTCACTATGACCGATTGAAAGAAAACAAGAATGTTGGGAGGATGGATTTGGATATCAATAGTAATGGGAGATGTGTATGGTCAACTTCTTTTGGATTCAAAGAGTTGTGCTAAGGAATGAGGACAATTTCGATAGAACAGAGGACTTAACATGGCGAGGATCATTGATTGGCACATGAGGCTAGACAAGAGAAGAACCATCGAGAATGTGCAGGTGAGGAGAGCGAAACCAATATTCTAAGAAAGAGTGTTTTTTGCAGGCATAAGATCATATGAGTCCCTTTCGCATGGTTTCTAAATGGAAATTGGAGTCATGTCGGAATTGAATGCATTAATTGGTGGTAGATGGAAAATGAAACTGAGATCTAGGTGAAAACATTATCATACTTGCCTTGGTAGTGTATATATTAATTGCTTCGTATATTTTTTTTTTTCAATTTCATATTAATAAATTAAATTTATGAAGAATGTTCCTACTTGGGATGTCTGTCATAGAATGATCCAAAATGGATCTTTTAGGTTAAGTTGAAATTTGCTTAACGACCAAGATGGTCCCATGTAGCAAATTTGTTTTCAACTTGTACAGAAAATGGGAAGTCCCATATCATTCTGAAAAACAACATCATGTTGAAGTGTTTGTCGTTCTGAATCTGATGCTTCTTATAGTTTCTCATTTGGACTTCGGATGATGGAGAAAGGATCTGTCAAAGTTGATGAAGCACAGACGCAAAAGAGGGCTTGGCTGGCTAGGTGACATTTCTGCAAATCGACATGTGTCAAACTTGCATTTACCATGCATATCTTCAGTTGATGGTAAGATAATTGGGTTCTTATTCCAATTGTAGGAGCATGGTCGTGATTGGTTTATTGTTGCAAACTTATGATGTCACAATTTTGATGTCTAAAACCATGATGGTAAAGGTTATGTCACATTTAATATGCCATATCCAAAGTTTATGTGGCAAAGGGAGCACATATAAAATCCTAATCAAATGGTTTATAGATGTTAATAAAATTCATGGTGGGATTTTAATAAACACCATCAAACTATACGCAATATTGTTTTTAAACTATATGATCTAGTTTTTAAACTATTGTGAAATGTCACATTAATATGGTAAATGTATTATTTTTGCATTACATTTGTATTGCGAATCCACGGCTTTACCAAATGATGAAGCATATGATGGTATCCACGTAGCTGGATAGTCAGAACAACATGCCACAAAAGCGTCAGAGCACAGAACCACTGATCCGTCAGAGCAGGAGACTAAGGTGCTACGTCATATGTCAAGGTTCCAAGTCCAGGTTCTGTCAATTTAAGTTCAAATACTGTCTACGATGGTTATGGTTGACTCCACATGGGAGTGGGTCTAGACCACATCACATTCAAAGCTCCACTGGTGTCAAGGTTCCGGGCCAGCGCGACGGTTGCGTTAAATGATCAGCATTAAAGATGGGATTTGTCACATGGTGGGTCAAGCCCACGTGGTCTTGACCGCCCACTCCACCCATTGGCATTAACCACATATGTCGATGCCTAGGTGAGCGAAGTTTCCGCTTGGGGTTTAACTTAACTCTAGTTCTATTTAAACATGGATTTTTATGCTATGTATTAGGGTTTGGGGTTGTGCGCATGTGGCCACACTCCAACCCACCAATGTTACATTTTACGTAGAGATAGTTGCCACCGTTTAAAGACTAGAACCGCCATAGAGATAACCGATAAAGGATAAGGGATTCCGCTAGTCACATAGCAAAACAGTTAAGCCTTCCGCGCCATCTGCAAACTTCTAGTGTATTATTGTTATTCCTAAAGTCTAATTTTGGGTTTTGTTATTAAAAACAAACAACTTTCATTTGCACTAGGCATTATGGTCGAGACTTTGGATAAGTCAACCATAAGGTGGCTTCAAGTCATTTATATATATTTCGAAAATCATGGTGTTAATACCATTCAAAATACCTTGAAGTTAAGGAGATAGATTATGATATAGTTTGTTAAAACTAAGTGCATAATGTATTTGCACCGAGCCATTGTATTAGCCAGCTTCTAAGTTTGTTAAAACAAACTATGCTAAATGTAGCATTCATCCATCGTATAAATGCTTCAAATGTTTTAAGCATAGGGGGACAAACTTGTGAAGATCACATATTCAGTGTGAGAGTTCTTCTTTAAGCTTTTTAGGAAGGCAACAAAGGACGCAAGAGTCTCAATTCGATTTCAAGAGTTGAAGTGCATATTTGAGTGTAGAAGGTAGAGAAGGATTGCACCATATTAGAGCATCGAGAAGCATGAAGTGATAAGCCAATCATTTTTGGGCTTTCCGGTGTCATACAGAAACCAAATGGAGTGATTGAAAAGCCTAGACAAGGGTTTCAAGGTGATCTGGAGACACTCACAGGGTCCTTTCAGTGAATGAAGAAGCCAAAATTCTAGATTTCAATATAGAGACAATCTGACTCCTATGTCAAGTTGAGGGAGGTTTGATTTGAATTCTCATTGTTGTGGATATGTTCTCGTTTTCAGTAGAGGTTTGAGTTTGAAATTTAAGACTCTTTTGTTTTGCTATAATTGAAAAATTCACTGGTAGAATATCCATGTGAAGTTGCAAGAGCTCTTTGTCCAAGAGCATTTCCATTATGGGGAAATAACCACAATTGTGTCTGCAAATGTAACGTACCTCTTATTCACTAAAATACAGCAGCCTAGCCTTTTGTGCAGGGCCCGGAGATGTAGCCCAGGAGGGGTGAACTTCGTAATCAACATCGGTGTTCTCTATCTTTTTTATTGCGTAACTTTTGTTTAAATTTATTTACAGGTAATTTCACATGTGATGAAGTCATCAATAATGAAAAACTAATTAACAAAGTTGCATGAAGCATCATTTAATTATTCTTGCCAAGGAGAGAAAGTATGATCTAGTTTTCCGCATTTCAGATGATATTTTGGTATCGGAGCAGGTTCTCATCTAGTGCACAAATGGAAAAGAGTTCCAAGCAGCTTAAGCGAGAGAACGATGCTTTGCAGCGAATGGTAGAATCTCTGGAGGAAGACAAGCAAAAACTCCAGACAAAGATTGAAGCTTTGAAAAACGATGCTTTGTGGCGAATGGTGAAATCTTTGGAGGAAGACAAGCAAAGGCTCCAGACAGAGATTGAAGAGTTGCAAAAGAGTCGAAGGATAAACAATCCTTCAGTTCACAGCTCATCTACGGAAAGGAAGAAAGAGGTCTCCCCTCATTATTTGGATGATGAAGACAGTTCATCATTATCCATGACTCCAAAAAGTCAGTCAGTAGAAGAAGCTATCGGAAGCTTTTCCTTACCTTCTAAGGAAACTTCTTACGCACTAGCCTCACCCAGAAAAGACTTAGAGAAGAACGAGTCTTCCAGGTGGGCAGGAAAATTGGGGCATTTGAAGAGCATACCAAAGGAATGGGTAAGAAGCTCATGGAGAAGATGGGTTACCAGGAAGGACAAGGTCTTGGAAAGAAAGGCTAGGGAAGACTTCAGCCGATTTCAATACAGGAGAGGCCGAAGTATGAAGGCTTAGGATTTGACCAATCGATATGTGACTATTGTGGGAAGAGCGGTCACATTGCAGATCGATGTTGGTCTTTACATCCTGAATTGTTGCCGAAAAAGTTGCAGGACCGAAAAGGTAAGCAACTGAATCAATCAAGCAATGATTTAGAAGGTGAGTTCTCAAGTCAAAACTTAATGTTAAAAGTTATAAAGAGGATTTAACCATGTACATTTTGTGGTAGTAATTCACATTGTGTAGAAGAATGCTGGAAGCAGAATGCATTCAGCAAAATGGTGGGTGCAGTAAGGACTAAACCATGTACAAATGACGCAACACTGCAAGTAAAGAAGTTTCGAGGGAAGATTTTATTATAGGCAGACAAGGACTCCACAACATCCAAACAAAGTACGGGAATGTCCAATAAAAAGCCAGCTAGCACAAACTCCAGAGAACGAGTTTGTCGACATTGCAAGCTGAAAGGGCATTCGACGAGCAAATGTCCAATGCTACCTCGAGAGGCAACATCAATAGAGTAAAAGCACCTGGAGCTGAGGAATGCAAGTCTCTACTCCATGTGGTCCTGGTTGGTGTTAGTTATGTCAAAGTAATGGGGAAATTGTTCTTCATTCTGTTTATCGTATGCCCTTTCTACCAATAGGTTTGGAAGGCTTGAAACACTACTCTTAGTCAGTTTATTCCTTGGGAAGGAGAGGATTTGGAGGTTGCCTAGAAATTTTGGTATGCCAACCCAACCTGTCATCCTTTTGAAGCTCTTCCCCTCGTTGTTTTTTGGGGGTATGGTTTTCCAGGAATAGGGCAGTTTTTCAGGACAACATTTTGATTCCTGTGCACATTGCAGATGAGGTGTTGGCCATTTGGAGCCATTACCAACCCCTAAAGAAAATATCACATAAAGCATAAATTCATCTAAGTCATCAGTCTTCTTTGATGATGCCTTTATCAACAACAATATGAACAATGGAGGAGGATTTATATTATTGCTTTCAATGGATCAATGTTCCAAAGTAAAAATGGGGTTGGGACATGGGACAAATAATCAAGCAAAACTCCTAGCCTGCAAAAATTTGTTTCTGTTTGCTAAAGAGAAGGGTTGCACACAACTACACATATTTAGGGATTCCAAGCTATCCATTAATTGGCTCAATAACGCTAAAGTTTGCAAGAACATTTATATTTTGCTCATTCTTAAGGAGATCAAGCGTATTACTGATACTTTCATATTATTTTCATGCTTTCATATCTATAGGGAAAGAAACCATGCAGTAGATTGCTTATCGAAATACAAACTCCTTTTGGAAAAGGATCTTTGGGATATAACTATATAACTCAATGGTTAGTCCAACAAGTTCTTTCATTGTTCTTTCATGGATCCAACCTGGGAGCCTAATGCTACATGAGATTGTGTTTGCACATGGATCCTCACAGATATTTTTTTAAATCTTTTTTGGCTTTGCTTACAACACATTTTTAGCTAACAATTTTCGACTGAAACTTCATGGAAAACCTCTTATTAGTCCTTGCCTCGCCAGGGACTATAACACTTGCCTCGTAGTCAAAGTTAGTTGACTCTTGATTATTGTTCTAAGCTTTTGAAATTTTAACCAAAGTTTAAGGAAAATGCTGAATATTCCTAATTTTCCTATAAATTCAAAAATTATTTTCTAAATTCTGGAAATCTTATTTCTAATTTTCCATTGGTTGAGTGAACCTTGATGTGACATAATTCCTCTGGTGGAGGGAGATTTATTTTTGGTATTTGTAAGTGCTTGAAAAATCATTTTAAAATAAAAAAGGATAATTTTTTGAGTGTTTATTTTGTCGTTGAGTGATTCGACACTGACATTAACATAGTGCTCTAAGCAGGTCCTATATGTAAGCGAAGGGGGTGAGGGGGGTTTGTTGATAAGTACTTTGACACCTGACACTGCTAGTGGTTTTCCCAATGATTCCAAATCTAACGGGGTTCCATAAAGTTGATACATTGTGTGGAGTATGCAGGTGTAGAGGACGAAACACGGGGGTGTGTGGGGGCTCCATAACGTTGATAGAATGTGCAGAGGAAGCTTTCATTATGCTTCCTCCACACTCTACCCATAAATGCTTATTTCTGATTACATTATGTATGCAAAAGCTTAAAAACATTCTAAGATTTAATATGCAAGAGGCAATCAGATTTTTTTGTTTTATAATGATACCCAAACATAAGCTTTATTTAAAATATTGTGGGAAAATACACAATTGTCATGATTCGACTTCACCCAAAATAATCATAAAAGCTTCACTGTGAAATTTATTGTGAATAAACATAACCAATGGATAGATTTGAATTTGGAGATTTGAATCTTGACTTTGAAAGAAATTGCAATTATTGTTTGTCTCGATGTTATTTACATGTAGTGAAATGCATATTCCTATGCAGGGATTGGTTTGGTTCGGGCATGGCCTCGTTATGCGGAAGTGAGGAGGTATTCCTTGCTCTGCACACACATCCTCCTAAACACCCTTTCTCCTGCTAAAGATGATTGCACTTAAATATTAAAGCCATTCTTTCTCTCGTCAAAGATGATTGCACTTAAACAATTAAAGAGGTCTCATGTGCCTTGAAAACCATGAATAATTTTGCACGAATACTAATAGCAATAAGTTAAAGAAAATAAAATGTTTCGTGTAGGCCTTTGTCTTTAAATATAAAATTGGTAGTGCGGAGGAAGCACATTAAAAGCTTCCTTGGCACCTTCGCACTCAGCCCAAAAATAAACCTCCACATTCCCCCTAGAAATAATTATTTCAACTTATATTGCCTCTGCGACCCGTGGCACTAATCCACTATGCCTCCTCTGCTACAAGGAACTACACACATGTCAATATTTCATAGAGCTACCAAATAGACTATTATTTCCATAGATGTATCTTAATGTCATTTCTTTCAACTTAATTTTGTGAAAACATATGACCCTATATACAAAAATTTATATTTTGTTGGTGGAAATGCAGATCAACAGAAGCAAAAACTTCTGTGGTGTTGGTAAAATGGTTGGCCCTATAGATTTTGAAACAAACACACAATTTTGGGATTGAAAGCATAAATTTCTTGTGAAATTGGCGCATTATCAAAGATGTTCCATTTATATAAGTTTTCCATATGCTTTGGACAACGATTTTAATCAATCAATAATATATAGTCCATATGTGCAACAAGTGCGTTAGTTTATATATATTAAAATGTTCATAACTCAACTTATGTGGTTGTTATGCAACTTAGCTTTATTTTTCCATTTGGGATCATTGATGGTAGAATGAATGATTGAATTATATAAATGTAAATTTGGGGTGCAGACCTCCGCATCTCTACACATGCGTGCCTAAGCTTACAATTCTTTCTTTTGTGAGTAACATTAGCGAGAGAGAGAGAGAGAGAGAGAGAGAGAGAGAGAGATTCTTCATGAATAACATGCATATTTAGATAACTCATTCGTGCATGGATCGAAACGAGAAATTCATAGCTCGAGACTTGCTATACTACTTACTACAATTATGATGAGTTGTAGTCAACATATGATTTTGTGTCTTCAATGTCGTCAACTATGTATGATCCTTATTATTATTTTTGGCACTTCGCATAGTACTTGCCTCACATTGATCATAAAATAGAATCAATGAATCTTCCCTCCACACCGCATGAATACTATTGACTTCAACGCCAAGAGTTGAATAAGTGGAGCAACCATGAGCCTGGAAAAATACACATTTAACCGACAAAGGTTATTATTTTTCATTGTCGGCAAGTGAGTTAGTTTTTATATATTAAAATGTTCATAATTTAGCTTAGATGGTTGCTATGCAGCCTAGATTTGTTTTTCCATTTTAGATCATTGATGGTATAATGAACTATTGAATTATATGATTCTAAATTTAGGGTTCAAAGGAAGCTTTCACTGTGTAGACCTTTGCATCTCCACACTCCTCGGCACCTCCCTTCCAAGCACATGGGTGCCTAAGCTTATGATTCTTTCTTCTTGAACAACATTGAAGAGAGAGAGAAAGAGAGATTATTTAAGATTCTTTGTGAATAACATGCATATTTAGATAACTCATTCGTGCATGAATCGAAACGACAAATTCACAAGCTAAGACTTGCTATACTAATTATGATTACGACAAGTCGTAGTCAATGTATGCTTTTGTGTCTTTAATTTCGTCAATTGTGTATGATCCTTATTATTATTTTTGACATTCCGCATAGTCCCTACCTCAAATTGATCATAAAATAGAATTCATGAAGCTTCCGTCCACACCACGTGAATATTATTGATTTCATCACTAAAAGTTGAATAAGTGGAGTTGTTGACCACTGCGTGTCAATGACCTTATAGTAGTACACCCATTTTTTCGCAAAATGGATTTCATTATTCAGATCATGCAAGATTCATCATTAGTTTTCAGTTTGTTAGAGTTGTAAACTTATTCTGCAAGTTTATAGTGCAAATGATCCTAGTAAGACCATCTATGTATGTAACAACCTGGGTAATCCTACTTTTTTGGTGACGATTTCTATCCTAGGAGGTTTTTTGTCTCACTGATTCACGTGTATTTCTAAACACAGATAATCGACATAGTTTTTCTCTCCAACCTCATCCCAAAGCTAGGGTGGATTTTGTCGTTAAGATCTTAGGTAAGTCCTAGTGTTCTAGCCGAGTCTTCTATAAAGTGATTTGAGAATTATTTTAGCTAATTGGTTAAATTATTCTATTACAAATCACTGCGTCTACTAGATCATATTTGAGTCGTTGAATTGGGTAAAATAATGAGGGTCTATAACGAATGAGTGTTCCCTCCTTTATGTATTAGTTGTAATATCTTGATGTAAAAAATATTTTAGTGTATGGTCTCTCATAGTTAGACACCATGGTTAAGCTATTTGAGGGTTGGAAAAATTATTAATCCCATCATGTGTAAATTAATTAAATTTTCTGGTTAAAAGAAATTAAAAAAATCCTAAGCCGAAAATTTAATCAATTAAAGTCAAATTTAAGTTAATTAATTAATTCTTTTTGGCAAAAATAAATTAAAATCCTAAGCCAGAAATTTAGTTAATTTTGTGTCCTAAGAAAAAGTATTTCTCCAAATTAAAAAATTCGTAGGTTCGAGAGAAATTAATTTTTGGATGTCCTTGGCTGAGGGAATAATGAAAATTTCAAGAGATTATGGACCCTTGGGCCTTGGTAGTTAAGTCAAAGTCAATTTTTTGAGGAAATCAATTCAAAATAATTAATTTTGAGTTGATTAAAATTCCATTAAATGAAAAAATTGAATTTCCTCAAAAAATAAAAAATCAAATCATTTTCAACGGTCGAAATTACTTTGACAAGGATCAAGCAAATAGTTGTTGGAGAATTAATCTATAAATTAGAGGTCATTTGTCATTTGAAATTATCTGATCATTGAATCATGTATTAGCTCTTGAAGCTCTTGTAAACTTTTCTGGAATAATACAATGCAAAGTCTTTGGGGTTTTATTTGATGGCAATGTTCATTTCCGTTATTTAATGGTAACTTGTATTTAAAGTTTTCCTGGTCTTATTTATAAGCTGCTGGTTAATAACTCTTGTAGATCAATCTATTGCACAGGTATCTTGCTTAGTTTGTTGGGTTTTAAGATAACATTAATATTTTTAATTGATTAGCAAGTGATCTGTTTTTGTATGATTAGTTTTGCTGTGCTAATAACAATTACAAACTTATAAACATATGCTTGCTTATTGCTCCTTGTGCTGAGGTTTTATTAACTATTTGTGCATACAATCAGGTAAATTTCCTTAAGTTTAAAGTGACATTCATAAGAAAAATAGCTTCAAAAACAAACACTGAACAACAAATATGTACAGTGCAGCAAACCATCAAAGAGACAAATTAACGCAGTGTTTTGATGAAGGAGTTCACTTCTCCTGGGCTACATCTCCTTGGTCTAGCTTCCATTACTTGGGCCTATGTATTAGCTCAATGTAGCAAAAATGTTGTTTACAAATCTCTATGGCTCCTGATACCTGCACAAATGTGTTCAGAATGTCCAAATTAACCAAGAACACCTTTTTCTCAGCTTAGTTTTGTCGAAAATTGCTTAAAATATGCTTCGTTCATTGTTTCCATATGAAACTCTGCTAAAACTGGAGAAGACTCCAGTTAGCACCGCTGAAATTGGAGATTCCGCCGAATTTGGTGCGCTCCTAAAACTGTCACCATCTTTAAATACAAATTAATTAACTTAAACAACATTAGCGATGATAAGCACACTTATTCATTAGCGCTGGCCCTTGGTTTATATGGCGTAGTCGTATGGTGAGGGAGCTGGCCCACGGGGCTGGCTCCCCCTGCTCCGCCGTCGACTTCATTGTAGGCATTAAATAAAGGATTGTGGCTATCATTTTCAAATCTCGATGTTGGCTCGACGGTAATGCAATGGAGTTGGGAGGGGGAGGTCATGGTTCAACTGGGCCTCCACCCATCCCTTAATACATTTTGTCACATATATACATTGCGTCTTTGTATATAGTTTAGAGCCCTTGATATATTTTGGACTTTGACCTTACCATGACATTTAAAATGCGCCATTATATAAATATATATGCGGATTTGGAATTATA
>APFE031241392.1:0-39081 GCA_000404065.3 Pinus taeda | reverse complement strand
AAGCTTATATAGAGAGAGGAGAAGGAGATAGGATCATCCACAAGATTCATGGGATTGTCCTTATCATTAGGAAGCTTCCATGAGAGGTGGAGAACTACTTCCCTCCTTGGGAGATTCGAAGCCCAACTGAACTAACTCAGACTGGAATCAGTTCATGAATAGGTTAGGAAGAACCTTCATAAGTTTGTTTGTTAAAAACTTTACCCAATTGGGTTGGCGCTGGTGCGACTCTGATACAAAGCGCCAGCTGGCGCACCCTCTTTAGAGGATTTCCCCCATTGGCGCGAGTGATACACTGTGGAACAACGCCAATGGAAAAAGGGCTATGTTTATGGGTATTTTGCAGAAGGTGTCTTCAGGGCATATGAAGTACATACTCAAGGGGATACAATGCAGGTGTTTTCAAGTTATGTCACTTCTCACAGGTCGCAGAATAGGTCCTCCAATGTGTGGGAGAAGGGGTAACAGGGACGGTGACAAAATACTGTGTAACACCCTTGGGCACATGAGCCCATACCAAAAATGCTAAGTTGTGACCTGTGGTGGGCTTTATGGACATTCGTGTAGCTTATTTGCCCAACTCTCCCTTTTCCCTTCTTTCAGTCGTGTGGGCACCCATGTAAACTCATTTGGGCGGGTCGTTTGAGGGCGTTCGTGTCAACTTGTTCAGGCGAGTTGTTTTGAGGGTGTTCGTGTCGACTCGTTCAGGCGAGTCGTTTGGACGGGTCATTTGAGGGCATCTATGTAAACTCCTTCGGGTGGGTCATTTGTAAACTCATTTGGGAGGGTCATTTGAGGGTGTCTGCGTAAACTCGTTTGGGCGGGTCCTTTGTAAACTCATTCAGGCAGGTCGTTTGAGGGTGTCCTTGTAAACACATTAGCAAGGGTCTATCAAGTCGGGTGAGAGCGTTCGTGTAAACTCATTAAGGCAAGTTAGGCGAGGGCATCTATGTAAACTCGTTTGAGTGGTTCGGGCGAGGGTGTCTGTGTAAACGCGTTCGGTCAAGTCGTTTAATGTGAGGTTACACCCGGGCACACGAGCCCGTATCTAAAATGCTAAGTTGTTCCGCTTGAGTCTCCTGGAACAGATGATGCTTGGTAGGGTGGTTCTTGGATTCCCCAAGCCACTAGAGCACACAGACTCTTCTTTACCAAGTCTCGACCTCAACTGGTCTTGATGGGGTGAATCCAATTAGGTACTCAGTTCCTGACAGATATCCTCACAGGGAATTGCTTGAACCTATCAAGCCTTTTGTCTGCTCGATGCTGCCTTAGGTCAGTTCGGCTCTCTATTTTCAGTTTCTGTCTCTTCTATCTTGCTTTCTTCTTCATTGTTCTCTTTCTCGCTCTCTTCTATTATCTGTTTGTTCATGGCTTAAAGCCAAGACATCCTCTGACTGTTCGCTTCCTCTTCCGCTTCTTTGGATCACCTGGTGTTGTTCGCTTGGAGTTCCCTGCCTCTACGTCATCACCAACGTCTTACAGGGAAGTGGCCACTTGCCCTCTCATGAACTGTGCCAGCTCTTCCTTAAACTGTTTGATTCGGTTACATTGTGAAATTATTCATTCGCCAACTCAGTGGTCAAATCAGACTTCAAACTTTTACATGTCGTAGCTTAATTCTCCCTCCAGATCCAGTTTCTCGTCTGGCACAATCTCCACTGTTAAATATAGAGGCCCCAGATCCTACGGTGTTTGCTCTTATCGCACGGTTGACTTGCTCGACCTTTAGCCCGTGATGAGAGGCGGTTTTCTCTCTCATCCGCTGGACACACATCGTGTAATGTGTGGAATCGCTTGTTCTCCTACCAAATCCCATTACCACCAAAAGTGCCTCTAATATTCCGTTGGTTTTGGAGCACTGGACCTGCCTTTTGCTTTAGCGCTTTCCCTACAGTTTCTTGGCTTCCCATGCGACCGAGCGCCCGAGGCTTTTCCTTCTCGAGGGGTTTTGCCCAGTGATCGTGCATCAGAAACGGCCTTCGTTTTCCAATCCGGACTTCGTAACTGCCAGTTTGCATCCTGCGCAGTCTCCATGGGCCTCGGTCAACGTGCTTTGACAGAGGTCCTTGTCGTTCTTTGCTGGCTACAAACTATCACTGTCCAGAGGTCTTCCTGATAGCTTTTTGTTCATAAATTTTGAAGTCTCTCTTGATTTGATACAGTCATATCACTTTGCTAATTTTCATGGATCCAATTCAGATTAGTGACACTCTTCATCCCTATCACCTTCACCCTGTTGCTACAACCTCTACTTTAATCGTTGGTACTTGTCATCATGCTACCCTGCATGCAAGATCCACTCCTGTAAATCTGCCCCATATGAACTCACTATTGAAATGAGGTTCACCTGCACTCTCCTACAAAGAGCATCTACAACCATGATCTCCTTGCCTATGATGTATCTTATCTCAAAGTCAAACTCACTAAGGGTAGCCAAGCATCTAGCTTGCCTCGAATTTATATTAGGATGATCAAGCAAGTACCTCAGTCCACTATAATCGCTCATTAGAACAAACCTCCTTCCAAGAAGATAATGCCTCCACATATTCAATGCATGGATGATAGTTTCCAACTCAATATCATGAGTCACATAGTTCTGCTCGTGCTCATTCAGTTTTCTTGATTCACAACAAACTACCTGCCCTTCCTGCATCATGACTCCACCAAGTCCGTCCTTGCAAGCATCTGTACAAACTACATACTCTTTATATGGATCTTCAATCTTCAAAATTGCATCATTTGTAAGCAAATGCTTCAACTGCTCAAATTGGATGCACACTCCTCTATCCATCCAAACTTCTTTACTTTCCTTTGCAAGGATGTGATAGGATATGAAATCCTTGAGAAGTTCTTGATGAACCTCTTGTAGTAACTTGTTAATCCCATGAATGATCTGATGTCATCAACATTCCTAGGAGTTTGCTACTCCGTGATAGCTTTAATATTTTTCGAGTCCATTGTTATGCCTTTCTCGGAAAAAACATGTCCCAAGTAATGAACTTTGATATGAAAGAAAATTCACTTGTTGAGTTTTACATACAACTAATGTTCTCTCAACAATATCAATACTATTGTCAGGTATTCTACATGTTCTTCCTCATTCTTATAATATATCAATATGTCATCAATAAACATTATCACAAACTTGTCCAGGTAAGGATGCAATACATTGTTCATCAGACACATGAAAGTAGTCGGAGAATTAGTAAGACCAAAAGGAACCACTATGAACTCATAATGCCCATACCTCGTACGGAATGAAGTATTGTAGATGTCCTCTTCTTTGGTGTGCACCTAATGATATCATGATCTTAAATCAATCTTTGAGAACATTGTCTCTCCCTTCAACTTATCAAACAAGTCATCAATTAGGGACAATTGATACATGTTCTTGATGGTCACCTTATTCAACTATTTATAGTCAATGCACAATCTGAGAGTACCATTCTTCTCCCTCACAAACAACATTGGTGTACCCCAAGGTGGCACACTTGGCCTTATGTATCCTTTCTCAATCATTTCCTTAAGCTACAACTTTAATTCCACCAAATTTGAAGTACTCATCATGTATGGTGATTTAGATGTTGGTGCTTCACTTTGCATCAACTCAATAGAGAAGTCCACTTCCCTATGAAGTGATAACTCTATAATTTCTACGGGAAACACATCTTGAAATTGTTGTAAAATGGGATACTTCTTCAAGACTTCCTCATCCTCAACATCATTCTCTTTATCCTTAGAAATATGCACTACAAATGACAAGCATCCTTTCCTGCGGCTACACTTTGCTTGCATAGTTGTAACCATTCTCACTTATGTAGGATTTTTATTTCCTTGCAAAATTCTACTTTCTCCATCACCGTCCATGCACTCGATAGCCTTGTTATAGCAATCCACTTTACTCTTGTAAATGACCAACCAACCCATGCCCAAAATCATAATGTATGATCCTAAAGGAAGCACATTTAGAAGTGCTAATGTAGGCATACCATTCAGCTCAAATGCACAAGATCTCACTCAATAATGAACTCTTCTCTTGGTCCTTATAGCTAACTGCACCAACCAAAATTATGCATGCACTTCTTTATTCAAGCAACACTTATCCACTAGGTTAGGACTGATATAATGATAATTCGATCCAAGATCAATCAAAATATAAACAACTTGATCATGGAGCTTACCTTCCATCTCAATAATGGATGCCTGATGATCTGCTTGCCTATTATCCACTGTTTCATAACTTCGAGGAATACTTTGACCAACATCTCCAACTCCCTGTGCCTCCTAAGCATTGTAAATCTTAGGCTTGTCACCCTGATGCGATGGGCATTCACTTTGACGATGCTCTCCACCATAGGTCCAACACCTCAAAGGCTTCTTATCATTGCCCTTATTTTGTCCCTTAGGTTGATACTCATGTCCTCTATCCACCGCATTGAACTTCTTGTATGATGCTACATTCTCCTTATCACTTGCATCCTAAAGTCTTCCTTACTTCTTAGCCCACTTTCCTTTATTCTTCTCATTCCCTTTCTAATCCTGCTTAGACTAAGATTTACACTTTGACTATTAATAACAATGCTTCAATTTTCTAGTGTCTTCCTCCAGTGAGTGAGGCTCATCAAACTCAATGATGTCTCTAAATTCTACTGGCAACCCATTGATGAACCTTTGAATCTTTACTTTCTCATCTTTAAGATAAGGCACATACTGTTAAAAATTAATCAGCAGAGTAATGAAATACACAGAATATTGTGGAAACACAAATACATAAATGCATAAGACAAGAGAGACATAGATATACGTGGTTCACCCAATTTGGGCTACATCCACGAAGAAATAGTCATTCATTCCTTTTATATTATTCAACAAAATGAATAGATGCAATCTTGTTAACCAAATAATCCCTTCTACGAATAGGAGCGATCCCTCTAGCCCAATGTGTGGGTCTAGTAACAACCGTGACAAAACAAGAAAAATTCCCTAACCAAAAATCAAAATGACAAATGAGAAAGGGAGATGGATTACCTCTCTCTTATGCGCTTGACCTTTGGTGATGATCATGATCCCTTAGCTCCCAAGCTTGCTCCTTACTACTCCTTGCATCTGAATACATGCAAGAGAGATCAAATGACAATAACAATAGAGATAATAGCATATGCATTCCAATGTAAGTTATAAAACAAATCAAGGAGTATTGTACTAAGCAAACTATCATAAACAAGCTTATGGGAAGTAAAACATGCTTTGTATTAATGATTAAATCAAAGAGGGAAGCATACAACCAGTGCCTTGATGTTGAAGGCCTCCTTCAGGATGGTCCCAAGTCCAAGCCAAGCTTAACAATCTCTCCTTTCCTCTCTCACCAAAATGGCAGCATCTAAGCACAATCGAGCACAATAATGGCAACCAACAATGACCAACCCATTGAGGAAAGTGAAGAACGTATTTATAGTGATGGAGAGGAGGTTATAGATCCACCAAAGGGGGAAAGAAGGTCCTTATCCCAAAGGTAAGATCTCTAAAGGTAGCAATAAAGGCTCTAAATGAGAGTACTTGACCATATCTTCATCCAACAACTACCAACTCGTCGTTCTTGAGGCTTCTAGTAAGAGAAGCTTCCACTCCATTTTTGGAGAAACTGTCTGAAGAGGATCAATGTGGATTTTCCTATCAAAAGTTGCACTACCAGCGCCAGTCACTAGTTAGCCAAAAGGTTACCAACACGGATTTTCCTACTAAAAGTAGCGCTGGTCTTGCAAATTAGGGTTTTTCACAAGTTTTTCCAGAATTACTTCAAGACATTAGTTCTCCATCTCTTAAGGGATGTGTTGTGCATATAATTCATGGTGAATGAGTTTATACAACTTTTGTCGCTTTACGAAACTTGTGACGACAGTGGCACAAAGGACGACACTTCAGGTACAAAGTTGGGAACTTGACAAAATATTGTGTAACAGATGCCCCCTAAAGCATCAAAGCAAAACAAGAAGTGATGGTTGAAGTGATTTATCAGTTAAGGCAAGGAACTTGGAACACCAACATCATGAGACCTGCAAATCAAACATGATACAATATATGATATCTTTGATATATACATATGCTTGATAATACATCTGGATAGGTATCAAAATATAATACATGAATCCACTGTATGGATGCAGCCATCCATTTGAAAATGATCATGTCTGTGGATCCACAACATGGACACAACCATTCGTATGAAAAGGATCATGTTTAAGGATCCACGGCATGGATGCAACCATCTGTATGAAAATTATCATGTATAAAATCATGAATACTCAATAACTCCTCGCAAACTATATTTTAACATATGAGATCCAGGGTCTTCATCTCTATATCGACCAAAGTACGAATCTAACTATGTGAATGGATGTGTTGATGTCGAACATGTTAGAAACCACTTGATACTGGTCAATGATATAAATTATTAATAGGCACGAGAGAAACCACCAATAATGATGATGGCCCTCAAGGTACACCAGTACAATCATCAAGTGTGAATAGGTGAGCTGAAGTCAAACACTAGCAGAGTCATTCGATCAAAGGCCAATGATGTAAGCTTTTCATTGAACATGAAGAACTTACCATTGAGGCATGAAATCTCTAAGGTACTGAAAGGGCGTTTCTAAATCATCTTCTTGGATAATGAGCTTAAGTCAATAGGAAGTGATCCATCAAAGGAGGGCCATACAGTTTCCCATATCATCGACACGAAACATAGGATATCTCAAAACAATATGAGTGATTCAAAATTGTTGTAGAGAGGGGAAAATAAGTATAGGAAATTTGACTTTTGCAGATAGGACTTCTCTTGAAAATATCAGTGACATGACTCCAGAGTTTGGCAGCATTTGACTCAAAATGGGATCAGAGGTCATGGTGACAACTGGGTGATCAAATCATAGGCAAATGGATTTCCCAAACTCGGGAAGGCAAGGGGCAAAGATAGGATATCCCAAACCCGATACGAGATACATATGAGTATCATGTTCAAGTGTGACATGTTTCCTTTTATACAAGGTAGAAAACACACACTGCTTCCATATCCCCCCATTATTGCTAGCGAATACCTATTTATTTTTAATCACAAGCTTGAAGAGGATATTGTATACTTGTCGTATAAGTTCATCCTTCGTATGAATCCATCCTAGTAAGTTTAATGAGCCCTAGGAAGGAGTAACCTGGTCTCATCATGGTGACAAGTATTGCATTTTTTAAGTTTTAGGAGTCTGGCAGATGTGAAACTCAACATCTTTTTCATGTTTAGAGATTTTGAAAAAGAGGTGAAAAAGAAAACTCCAAAGGTCCCTTTTCGTAAATAGTCCCTCTAATCTGAAAAGGTAGAAAACGATATTCGAGAGAACCTCTTAGTCATGGTCAACTAAGGTTTTCCTTTTACGTACAGTTGTCTATCTCAGTCTGAAAAAGGGTTAAACTTATACTGAGCAGATGCCTTTTTATTTACTTTTACGAGTTTGAAAAGATAAGTGCTCGACAATCTTTTCATATTTCGAGAGTAAGAAAAGAGCTGAAAGATGACTCCTTCTAGAAGAACGAGTGGTATAAAAGGATAGCAATTGGTTCTTGCCATGATGGAGTTGTTCAAAACATGTAAAGGTCAATAGGCTGGCTAATAAGACCACTCATTGCAGATGTTCCCCAAGCAAGGATAAAACAACCAAGTGAAAGTGTATGATTGGCCAAAGAGATGGTGACGATGGAATGAAAAAACCAAGGCTCATCCAGCAAAAACATGCTGATAAAGATGGAAATTATGAGAGGTAAAGTGAGAATGGTTTCATTTTTACACAAGCTTGAAACATGGGAAACTATGATTGAGTATACTTGAAGATGGTTTCATTTTTTCACATGCTTGAGACATGAGAAAAATAAATGCTTGGATTTGGTTTCATTTTTACACAAGCTTGAAATGGAAACAAACTATGCTTGAGAATGGTTTCATTTTTACACAAGCTTGAAACAAATATAAACTATGCTTAAGATGAGTTTGCATGCCCCCAACATAATGACTCAATTTGAGGTACATGCCCCCAACATAATGACTCAATTTGAGGTACAAGCCCCCTAAGCTTCATTTCATTCGCCTAAGTAGACTACTGGCTACTAACAAGTGGATGTGATGAAGGTTCACTTACAAGATAAAGCGAAACATTTCACTGTGATTTTACGAGATCTAATCAATGACTCGAATTGGAAGGGGATTTGTTTCATTTTTTAATGAGCTTGACACAGGAAAAGAATCATGCTCATGAAACCTTGATTCACTTTTTAATGAGCTTGACACAAGTAAAAGAACTCTGATCATGGAGACCTATTTCACTTTTTAATGAGGTTGACATAGTAAAAGAACTATCCTCATGACCTTGATTATGGACTATAAGAGACCATGGCTTCCAAGAGGTTCTCATCAAATGGGAGAACAACACTCTGGAAGGGATACCTATCAAGGGATCCAATGGAAAGATCAGGTTCCAATGTCCCAAGTACATGATGCATTATATCACTAACTAGATCATCAATTGGTGCGGTCATGGAACAGGTGGCCACATAATTAACCTGTGGTGAGGGTGATATCACTAGTATACAAGGACCATTTAGGGAAGATAGTTGATTGGGAGTCAAATTAGGACCAATGAACGAAAGCTTATCAATGGCCACAATTCTTCCTTCATGCGGGAAACATATGACACGAAAGAGACAAGAGACAATATCTCCCATGACATAAACATAGTCACCGTCGACGAGTAAATTAAAATCCAAAGGGCCTAGAACAACCATCAAGTCAAGATAGATGATTTTTCCTCCCAAAGTAATAGGCAACTTAGGAAGGATCTCCAATGGTTGATTGGTTCCTCTGTTAAAATCTAATATATTATGGGTGACATGGACAAGCTGCGGAGAACCTAAAGCTTTCCAAGAAGTTGAGGACATAATACTAACAGATGCGCCCTTATCTATGACTATGTTAGGTATGACCACATTATAAGCCTGTATTGTGATCTGGAAAGGAACATAAGATGGAAGACGATATCCTGCTAGTTGACTCTAGTCAAAATAAGTGACCAAACTACTTGGAGGGGGTGTCATAGGAATGAGAGAGTTTCCCCCTTGCACTATGGGAATAAGGGAATTTCTCCCACGCACCTTAGGAACGGGAGGATTTCCCTCCAATTCATTCAAAATCGAAGAAACAAGAAGAACCTAAATGATATGAGGTTCCCTCTATATAGGAAAGGTGTGATCATCCGAAGGTGGAATCGGGTCAACCATTTCCTCAACCAATGGTTGGTCAGAAATGGATTCATGAGATTCACTTTTAGAGAGAGTGGGATTAACTGAAGATGAGTTATGATCAATCACTTGATCAACTAGTAGAGGATCAATGGAAAGCTTTCGATAACGAGTTGGAAGACGAGGTTGAGAAGCGTTTAGGTTATCCAACATGTTAGAGCCTTCATCCATATAAGGACAAAGGTGGATAGGATGATGCCCTTTGAATAACCTACAGGGAAATTTGACTTTTCCCTTTTTCCCATGGGATTTACTGTCATTAGTTGAAGGTTTATCACCAACATGATCTCTAGAGGTTGATGACAAAGGTCCATATGAACCTGTGGACCACACTTCTAATATCTTGGGAATACCAAGACATTCTCGAAGAAGGTGGCTTGTAAGGTAATTTCACTTTACGGGGGTGATAAGAAGGTTTCTCAACATCAGTTGCATCTATATCAATGGTCGCTTGGTTGGCCTTTTGGTTATTTTTCTTCTTCTTAATATTCCTTTTCTTCTTCTTCTTATCCACTTAATTACTAGCATGCAATCTTTCACCAGACGAAGAGGAAGAAGAGGAATAAGATTGAACAAGCAAAGAAGGCAAAGAGTCGACTTTAGGCTCAATCAGAGGTTGATATTGTTCAGGTGGAGGAGAGCCTGGTTGAGGAGAATTTTGGACATTCAAAACCATAGGGGTCGAAAATAACCAAATCGACAACCCAATGATAAATCCAAGAAGGGACAACGTTGACATATAGGGAGCACCAACATTTCCAAAAGAAGGAAAAGGACTAGGATTTTTGTCAGGGGGGTTTCCTTAGTTGGTAGACTCAGGAACTATTGCCATTAGTCTCAACCTAAGATCTGTTGCCATTAGTCTTAACCTAAGATCTATTAGGGAGTATTTCCACAAGAAGGATATTATTCCGCGGTCAATTAAATTTAGAAATTTAACAACAAATAAATAAAAAAGAGGTAACTAGGCATAAAGGTTTACTAAGCAACCATGAACTGCTATATACACCTTGGCAAACCAAGGACTTAACATACGAAAACCAATCTCCTTGAATGTTGTGTTTAGTGTATCACGGTATACATGACAGCAAACTCGGTTACCTATGGATGGATAGAAACCTATAAGGGACTCCCAAAATACGCGCGATAGTACGTGGGAGTGAAATCAATAGTAGTGTTGTCTAATGCGTAACTATCTAATGAGAGCATTCCCATATACTTACCATGCGTGGAGCGCCTCTGATATACCCGAAAGTACTAGAGAATGGTCATATACACTTCCGTACGTGGAATGGGATTTCACCCCCGAGATACAATGCTGGAAAATAACAAAAACTCCTAAGTTTAATGACGTTGGAACATGTCTCTAACCTAGACCTCTAAATGTTTGTGTTAAGTTTGAAATGCTCCTTAGGCTAATTGAGATAAATTTTAAGTTTATCTTCATTTAAGTTTCAGTTTCAAGGCTCAAAATGATGTCACCTGAACTCCTATGATGCAACTATCATGAGAAAATGATTCTTTCCGTTTCAATGAAAGCTAATCCAGTAAGGGAAGAGATTCAAACAATGATGCAACAATGAAGAATGCAACAAACAAATCTTTCCTAACTAGATCTTTCACTTTCACTTTCCAAATACAATGCCAAAAAGTAAAAATGATTTTCACTTTTCCTAAGATGCACTTATATTAATTATGCTTTTATTTCTTCTTTAAATGATTTAATGCAACTAATGCACCATTTAGTTTTCAATTATTGAAAAATGTAATCTATTTCCAATAATTAATTCCAAAAAATAACTTTTTCATGCAAGTGATCTAATACAATTTTAACAAAAAGTAAATTTTTTGAAATGAAAACTAATTCCATGCAAAATCAATTCCTTTAATCAATGCAAAAGAGCAACCACTATTTAATTAACAAAACAATCAATAATTCTCAAACACACAAGTAGTAAACAAAGATCTCAATCGACTGAAAACTTGAAAAAACTTTATAAGCTCTCCTTTCCTCTCTCACCAAAATGGAAACATCTAAGCACAATCGAGCAGAAGAATGGAAACCAGCAATGACCAACCCATTGAGGAAAGTGAAGAACAGATTTATAGTGATGGATGGGAGGTTAGAGATCCACCAAAGGGGGAAGAAGGTCCTTATCCCAAAGGTAAGATCCCTAAAGGTAGGATCAAAAGCTTTAAATGGGAGTACTTGACCATATCTTCATCCAACAACTATCAGCTCGCCATTCTCGAGGCTTTTAGTAAGAGAAGCTTTTGCTCCATTTTTGGAGAAACTACCTGAAGAGGATCAGCACAGATTTTGCTATCAAAATTTGTGCTACCAACGCTATTCACTAGTTAGACAAAAGGTCACCAGCACGGATTTTCCTACTAAAAGTAGCGTTGGTCTTGCAAATTAGGTTTTTTCACAAGTTTTTCTAGAATTACTTCAAGACATTAGTTCTCCATCTCTTCAGGGATGTGTGAAGCATATAATTCATGGTGAATGAGTTTACACAACTTTTGTTGCTTTATGACATTTGTGATGGCAGTGGCACAAAGGATGACACCTCGAGCACAAAGTTGGGAATGTGACAAAATATTGTGCAACAAACCTATAATAGGTCCATTGTAATTTCCTCTATGATTTCACATAAGCTCTCTCTCTCTCTCTCTCTCTCTCTCTCTCTCTCTCTCTCTCTCTCTCTCTCTTAGACTAATCATATACAATCACAATACAATTCCCTCATATAAACCGAGGGTTACCTTCTAGGGAAAAAACCCTAAATTAACATAACTTCTACTTTCAGATCATCCACATAATGTGCGACGTTGATTGACTACGAAATTACAATATTTTACAAGGCATTTTTTCATCTATTTTTAGATTTGAGGGCGTTTCCCCCTGTTACACAACATTTTGTCATTGTCCCTGTACTCCTCGTTCCTTAATCATGGAGGACCTCTATAGTTAACCTCATATGCTATCCCATCATGAAGAGCATGCCTATACATCCCTCTCCATCTGTAGAACATTTCCCTCTTACATCATTTCCCAATAATATTCCTCAAACTTAGTTTCAAATATCGATGCTAGTGCTCAGTTTCTTCCCTGCATCGATTTGCATAGTCTAACACTCGGCCTTGCGCCGAACGTCATTGGTAATCCATTAGTAACTCATGCCGACCCTCTTTTGGAAAGTTTTTAAAAATGGAATCGAAGCTTCCAGGTCTAGAAGCTTTGTGAACGAAAGTTTGGTAAATGGTTGGGCTAGATAGAGCCGAGAGACTGTTTGGGATCCTTTCCCATATTAAAATGGAACAACCAAAGAATATAAGACCTCTCCCACCATAATAGGATCAATACCCCTTCTCTCAAATCTATATAAACTCCTCCTTTTCCAAGATGAACTGGTCTTTTTTGGAGCTTGAATAAGCAGCAAGATATTGTTAGTTTTAGCCTTCTAGTTTGTGTTTGTGAAGGAAGAATAAGTTTGTAGTGTGTTTGGTTTGGAACAAAGAGGAAGAAGCCTTGAAATTCCATTGTTTTTAGGTGAATTAAGAGATGCTAACAGTGATGCTAGAACCTGGACACGTCGAAGGAGACCTGTAACGCTAAGGCGAAGGTTGTACTTTCCTTTTTCTCATATTAATAAAATAACTGATATATTGTTTCCTATATCACTTACACATGCTTTTTGGTAGCTTAAGACTCCTTAGCCTCTTAAGTAGGTTGAATATTTTGTATGCTATCATGTGTGATTATTTGGTCTCTTGTTTGTTTGTCTCGGGTGCTTGATTAATTTTAAGGAGCTGATGGCTGGAGCAAAGACACAAGGACTTCATCAAACACGATTAGTGATACAAGAGGTAGGATCTTGAATCCATTATCAACCTAAGGGAACTTATATTATATTGTCTTGTTTGTGGCTAGACCCTCTCCCATTGGCTAGAGGAATTGTCTCTATTTGCAGAGAGAATTTGCCTACACCACACCCTTGAACCCCCGCCAAGGGGGGCTCGTAAAATCCCCCCAGACAATGATTAAACAGGAAACGTTTCCGCCCCATTAGGAACAAGGATCCAACGTGAATGAAACAAAAACCTCTGAACAATCAAGAAGATAATCACACTCCACACCTAACACATACCTCAACGACTCCAAGGATCTACTAGTGTACTCATAATCGATCACAGAACCCATCTTCAGATCATATAACTCTTGTTAGGGATTTTATACATCATTGCATTCCCTAAATTAAATTGTTAACCTGAGTTCGTAAACTTCGAGTTGCAATGCATTCTGGTTCAGATTCAAACTTACCCTATCCAGTTATAGTACGAAATGACCAAATATGTGTCTAATAATCACACCCAAGATTGCTGAAGTGAAGAAGACTATTTCATTATAATCTAAATTACCATTAATGAGATCTATTTTCTATTCAAAACTCAAATCATTATTATGTTCTTAACTACGATATATTTAACTCAAAAACTCATTCGGAAATAAAATGGACAACTATCACTAATTTTGTTCTGAAAAACCAATTTAACATTAATCCTATTCAAAACCAGTGCACAAGCTAATCCTTGGGGTACTCTGAACCAAGAGTAAGCCCAATGATAACTCAAATCAATCCTTATGTGCTACTTAATTCAAAGAAAACTCAACATTTAAAAGACATAACTTATTATTTTCTAACTTAGAATCAATTTGAATCAACACACATAACTTCAATTTATCTAATGATGAACATAAATAGATCTAACTAAAACATACTATGAAATCAAATAAATAATGAGTTGTCTATTTAAATTATTATTACACTACAATTCAATTAAATCTCACACAATAAATCGAACAACTACACTATAAATGACAAGCAATTCCATAAATGCCAACACACAATCTATACTAGAAATAACACTCTGTTTGTAGGTTTTAACCCTGTACATAAATTACCTGTAAACTAATTCTTAAAAAACATAAAATATATGATGGCAAGAAACACAAAACAAATACATAGATATTTTCCCCTGGATCCCAAAATCGAGACTACCAGATTGATTAACCCCAATCCATTAACCCCAATCCATTAACCTTGGATTAGAACATAACTGTAATTTTGTTGATCGAATCTACAAAATACCATGGGCAGAAAACCATCATGCCCAAAATCATGTGTGAAACCCGTGCACAAAACCATAGGTAGGTCCATCCACCTAATATAAGGTCCAAAAAGAAATTTCATACCCCCCCTGTGACCCCCCCACTGCGTCCGATGCAAAAAAGGGCAAGCTGGTCGCCCCCCTCTAATCCCCCCACCGGCTTCTCACGTGGGGCTAGTCGTGGAAAGAATATAATGCACCCAAAAATGTCTCTAAACAATTCTGGAGATTCGAACAAAGCATAAGCTATAAGGATCTCGTGCCACTAATATATAGATTCATAAGCAATGAAACACTTCCATCCAAGACAAGAGATTCAATTTAAAACATAAGAATTGACTCCTTCAGAAGTTCTTTTTAAATAAAAACTTCATTTTCCAGCATTCACGAACTCAGAAGAGTAACATGTACAGAGTATGCTCACAACAATGTTCCACAGGCTTACGAAGACTCAATAGAGTTACACTTGTTATCTTTAAATCAGATTTATGAGAACATTGAAGGAAACTTGAGCACGGAAATAAGTGAAAAATTTTTGAAAGTCACTAATGAAAACAAATGATAATTTAAGTGCAGTTCTATCTAATGAATCGAAACACACTTCCTACACACTAAAATGGTTACAGGACTTGATCAAGGTTCGTGGTGGGCCCTTTCCACAAACTAGATCAACCCTAAGCTAATTCAATACTTGCAAATTAAAGAGACATAAACGCTTAAATAAGAGTAAAAGTCGAGATAATAATTATATTAAAAATTTAATAAAACATCAGTTCAAGAGTTCAGTCTTAACAAAACAAAATCAAAGAGTGTCGTGCCATAATCACCAGCTCAGCCTAAGCATGTATCTTTGTGTGCATATGCATGTGTAACTTTACATACAAAACATTGGGCCTTTTAAAGAGTTCAAGTCGATCAAATAGCTACAATCGATTAACTAAGGAGAGTAAAAATATTTGGGATTTAAACTAAGTTAAGCCAAGTGAAACCTTTAGGATTATTTCACCAATATTGTAACCGAACTGTCCCAATCATGGTACTATCCTTGAACCAACAAAACTAATTCCATGTTCGAGAACAAGAAAGACTATGATGGGATGTCGATGGTTGACTGGTTGCATGATGTTGAGTAGAGTGTTGAATTAAGTGCAAAACTGAGTACATAATGGTTGCTCAAAAAATGATTGTTGGACTGGGTGCTGGATCGTTGATAACCTATCCACGCAATTCAAATGTCTGCCTATATTCAAGAGTCCTTCTATAGATCAGTCGAATTGAATTAAGAGTTATAAATTTATTTAACATCTACCTGAACCAATCAAAGACATGCGAAAAATAGCACTTATTAATAAATATTACCTCCACTGTAAAGTAACACGGTTTAACTAGTGTGGAGTGGTTTTAGGGTAACAAAAATGGGTAAATTAAGGTAACTGATAGTAAAAACAATGGGATAAGATGTGAAAAATGGTACAAAAGTAGGCCCCAACAACTTCTTAGCCTTGTCATCATAATATCTTTCAGATAGGTACTTTTTCTTCAAAAGTCTCTCAAAGTCATCCCAAACCAATGCCTCTTCTCTAATGCTTTTGACGTTCTTCACATCTTCCCACCAGATATTTGCTTTCCCTTTTAGAGTGAAGGTAGCTATCTTGGCTTTCATGTTCTCTGAATAATCATGCAATCTAAATAACTTATTCATCCCAAGCAACCATTTGTTTGCATCTTCTGACCCCTTCATCTCTCCATCAAATGTATGTGTCTTGGCTTTCTTGATATCTTCTATAAATTATTACTTCTCGCTCCTCCTATAAGGATGATGGTGGTGATGGCAACGATGTCTCTCGGAACCAAAACTAGAATAAAACATATCAGAACTACCCCTCTTGTCAAATGTATCCAAAGATTTGTCACCTCTGATTGTGTCATCTCTATCCAACTTGTATGTTGATCGAGACCTATTACCATATGCTCCATTAGTCTTTTCCTCCTGCCTATCTCCATGAATGATCATCAATTGTCCTTATTGCTGCAAATATGAAAGACTCTAACGGGTTACTGCATTAAACTTTCCTTGCTTTTCTTGAGCTCTAGAAAGACTTTCCTATGCCTCGGTCAACCTTCTATTATCTACCTTGCAACTCCTAATTTTTGCCTTCAAAATTCTCAGTGTATCTAATATGTCAGGAGAACTATTTTGTCCTTGTTTCTCAACTAACTTGTCCCATTCCATTGAATTCTCATCCGGCCTGTAAGCGGAGTCATGTGAACTGTATTCCACCATTTTGTTGAGAAATCTTAGGGAAGTGAGATGAGACAATTTCTCTTCTTGATAATTGTTTGTGATGTATTTTTAGTTTTACTTCATTTGCTTCTTCTTTTACTTTCTTATTATTATGTGTTCTCTTCATCAACAAGAACAAAAAAACATAAAGAATAATGAGACAAAGGACATAAGATATAAGCGATTAGCAAAGGCTAAAACCTCTCCAATATTGAGAGGAAAACCCACATAGTTCTATTTCTTATAGAATCTTCACATGCAACTTGTTACTTACAAAGTAATCCAGTTGTAGTTGTTAATCCAATTGTTTCCTTGTGCTTCCCTACTTTCCTTTGCTTGCCCTTTGTTTCCTTTATTGTCTTCTTCCAAGTCCAAGAGAATACTATAGTGCTCCAAGAATACTCCAAGTGTGCAAGAGTGAGAGAGAGGATGAAAGGAGAGATCCAAAACTAAACTAACAAAAGTTGTAATGACCAAAAGTTGTGAACTATTTATTTGATGCCTTTTTATCATTGATGCCTCTATTTTCTTCTTTTTCCTTCATTTTTTCTCTAATTTCCCTTACATGCAAATTTGTGTCTCTTCAACTTCCTTTCTCCTATTTTCTTTTAATTTCATAATTAAATGCCAATTATTGCCTCTTTGCCTTTTCCTATGCCAATTCCAATTTCCATAGCCACAAATAAACCACAAGTGACGCCCAATATAAAGCTTTTCCCACCATTCAAATATGTGTCCCATGACCTTGGTATTATTTTATTCACATGGAAAATCAACCAAGGGTTGTTACATGGTGTAAAAATAGGGCACTGTCAGGGTTTGAAACCCCAACCCTGGTGGAGGCAACCAATGGCCTAACAGTTGGTCCACTAGTGTGATCATTTATGGATTACAAGCATATTATATTTAAGTTTTAATTGCAACATTTAATGCCAAAGGTTGGAGGCCATGTATTTGATCCTACGACCTTCCACAATGAACAATTGTTACAACTAAATACCATTTAAAACCAACTCCACACACCATAATTTAAATGGATTGCCAGTTGTTTGGTACATTTCTAGGTTTATAAAATGGCAATTAAAACGAATGCACCACGATGCCAACTATTGATTAGGCAATCACATTTTGTAAAGCCCTATAGTTTGTTATATTTGTTTGACTTGATGGATTCAAATGGATATTTGTTTGTATACAATATTGAAAAGGGGCCAACAACCTATGACTATGAGGATTGTCATGTGAGGTATTTCCAATAGCCCATGGGTTTGACCCCAGGTTTTTCAAGCCCAAAAATTTAAAATATTGAAATTTCAACTAGTGTGCCACAGTTTTGAGTGTTGAATTTTAAACAAAGGTGCGAGCCTTTTGAGCTGAGCATTAACCTGTAAAATTTTGTAAGACAAAATGAGTTTGAGCTCGAATTTTGCAACAACCAAAGAGGGATTTTGATGGTATTTTGGAGACCTCTTCATGGTGGCAAAGAGCTCAATTTTGTTGCAGGTTTTGTAGGCTTCCTGTAGTAGATTGAAGACTATGTGATGCAATAAATCTTTCTAATGCTTAGAATTTGATTAATAAAGAGGCCATTCCCATGGAGGCAAGACCCAGAGACATAATCCATAGTGGACAAACTCTGTTATCACATGGTTGTCATTTCTTATTTTTCTTCTCTTCTCTTCTCTTCTCTTCCACATTTCTTTAATTGCAACTTCATTAAAAATTCTTCATGTTTGATTTCAGTTAATTGTTGGTTTAATTTTAATCATTCACACTTGAACATTTTTATGAACAAAGTCACTTTAAAATATCTAGATCAAGTAGTATTAGAGCAAGATTGATATTGGTTTGTGAGTGTGCATGATAACTAGGAGCAAACTCAAGCAAGGTGAAGGAACATTTGTAATGCAATCTATAAATTGGATTGAGAAGTTTCACTCGAAGAGGAGAAATATTGTTAAACTAGTGAGAGGAGAATCTTATACTTTTCAAGAAGAGTTTCGTGAAGCTTTCATGGCAATGAAGCCCATGGTAGACGAAATATGTCGGGAATGGAAGAAGCCTGGAGAAGGAAGCTCATTGAAGAAAGTCAAAGATGAAGGAAATTGTGGCAGTTTGAAAAAGTCTCCTTCTTCTTCTTCTCCTTCAAGTAATCATTCTTCTTATTCTCCTCCTCATTCTCCACGTCCATCTCCCCATCAAGTAGATGTTTCTTTTGGTGATCTTGAGAAACAACCTCAAGGTGTTAGATTGAGGTTGTTAACCAAGATGGATTATGAAGAAAAGGGCCTTAGGATTAATGGCCAAGGTATAAATGAACCTTTAAAGATGGAAGCAAGACCTTGCTATGTAGGATCGTGGTACGGTGAAGGGGAATGCTCCAAGGCAGTGGAAGCAAGGAATTCTCCAAAGGAAGAAACTAAACCATTACAAGAATAACCTATGAAAAGAAGTGGAAACCATCAAAGGTATAATAAGCTTAATTATTTCAATGTTTCTTTTGATTATAAGAAGATTGGAAATGTAAAGAATTTGTGGTATAGGAAACCATGCACATTTTGTTGGTTGAATAACCATAATTTCGCCAAGTGTTGGAAAAGAATGGCTTTGTACAAGAAAGTTACGTTGACCAAAAAGGGGACATGACATGAAGACCCATCTCCACATCGGAAGAAAGAGAAGTACAAAAAAGGTTGGATGTTGAAAAACTATTACACTTATTGCAACAAAGGTGGACATCAAGAAGTTAAATGTTAGCAATTCCATCTGGAGCTTCGTCTGAAGAAGGGAAAGATGATTGTGCATATACCAACAAAATAAGAGGAACAAATAGAGGAAGATGAACCATTGGGTCACATTGGCAAAAAGTGAATGACGAATCGTCGTTGTATTTTGCGTCTCTTAAAGTATTTATTGTGTGAATATGCCAAGAGGATGAAACATGTTGTTAATTCATTTTCATTAACATTCTTGTATTTGTTATCATTGTCGTTATGTTGTACATGGAGTAGTGAATGCAACAGGATGTAGAAAAATGCTAATGGTTAACAATATGGTTTCAATTGTCATAGTTATTATGCAACTTTTTATGACGAGCCAAGCACACAAAACAGGTTGCACAAATACCAAACAGTTGGGGAAGTATTTCTCTCACTTGGTGTCTAAGTAACAACCTTTTGGAGGTCCAAAATCCTCTAATTGGGGAGGAATGATATAGTACGATCACAAAAAGCATAAAAAATAAAAGTGCTCAAAATCTAATGGAAACAATTCCATGTCAAAGAGCTCGACAAGGATTCCAAGACAACTTGAACGGGTGAAAACAGATTTCATACACGAAAGTTATCGGGTTCTAAAGTTTGCATGGAAAATAAATATGTTAGTAGACGTACCATGTGGAAGCCTTGCAAAAGGACACATGTCAGTACAAAGTTGATATGGTAGATGTATATAGCTTATGTGGTCAAATGGGAAGAGAAAATGTGGCATGATGTGACCAATATGTAGCTGAGATTGAGCATGACACATGGAACAACTAGCAACTCACGTGGAAACACCATCAAGTGACACATGGTAGGTTTGTCAACAGATGACATGGCAGA
Source organism: Pinus taeda (assembly GCA_000404065.3). Classification (NCBI taxonomy): domain Eukaryota; kingdom Viridiplantae; phylum Streptophyta; class Pinopsida; order Pinales; family Pinaceae; genus Pinus; species Pinus taeda. The sequence continues at coordinate 18,684 of APFE031241392.1, read as the reverse complement.
GTGGGGACATGTGGAAAGTATGTGGGCATGCTAACGTGGCTTGATGATTGGACGACTGACTATGCATGAGGTGGTGATAAAGGGCATGCCTGTTGACCAACTACGTGTCACTATGTGGCAGCCCCAAATTGGCTAGGAACATTTAAAAAAAATCTCTGGTAGATGGTGTAAAAATTGGGCACTATCGGGGTTGAACCCTCAACCTCGGCGAAGGCAGCCAACAACTTGGTTGTTGCGTCACGAGATAGTTGTTTATGGATTACAAACATGTTATATTTAAGTTTTAGTTGTAACGTTTAAAGCTAAAGGGTGGAGGCCATAGGTGTGACCTAACGACTTCCCATAATGAACAATTGTTACAACTGACCATCATTTAAAACTTGTCATGCACAGTAACTTAAATGGACCACCACACATTTGGTACATTTCCAGATTTAGAAAATGGAAATTGAAATGAATGAAAAGCAATGCCGATTATTGACTGGGTAGTCACATTTTGTAAAGGCCTATAGTTTGTTATATTTGTTTGACACAATGGCTTCAAATTGATATTTGTTTGGATACAATACTAAAAGGGGTTGACAACCTATGATTACGGTAATCACCATGCGAGACATGGCTGATAGCCCGTGGGTTCGACCCCAGGTATGTCAAGCTCAAAAATTTATTAAATTTTAACGAGTATGCCACAATTTTGAATGTTGAATTTTAAACAGAGTTGAGAGCCTTTTGAGTTGAGTATTAGCCTGCAACATTTTGTAAGCCTATATGATTTTGAGCTTGATTTTTGCAACAACCAAAGAGGGATTTTGATGGTATTTTTAGACCACTTCCTGGTGGCAAAGAGCTCCGTTTTGTTGTAGGTTTTGTAGGATTCTTGTACCAGATTGAAGACTATGTGATGTAACAAAATTTATAACGCTTAGCATCTGATTAATAAAGAGGCCACTTCGATGGAGATAGGACTCAGAGATGTAGTCTAGGCTCCTGTTGGAAGAGCTTTGTTATCACATGGTTGTCATTTCTTGTTTCTCCTCTCTTCTCGGTCTTCTACATTTCTTTGATTGGAACTTTATTAAAAGTTATTCACATTTGATTTAAGTTAATTGTTGGTTTAATTTTAATCATTCACACTTAAACATTTTTATGAACCAGTTCACTTTAAAAGATCCGTCGGGGTCCCCTTTTTGAATACCATAGGAAGGTGAAAAAAATGTTGATGGGGAACTCTTAATGTGGAGAGAGGAAAAAGAAAGAAAGTAAGAGCCAAAACCCATTGGGTCCACTATTAAGAGAAACCAAAAGCAAGAAGAATGTGGTGAATATACTTCTAACTCAAGGGCCATAGACATATCAAGCTTTGTCATCATGCCACCTATCTTGGTCACTTTATGAGAGTGAATGATTTCATAATGCCATCCAAAATCTAATGCCCCTCCACATATCCTAATTGCTTCGTAGAAATGAACATTGCCAATAGAGGTTTAAAGCAATTAGCTAGGACCTTGGTTATTATTTTTTTTATGAAGTTACATAAGGAAATAGGGTAGAATCTATTGGGGTCCTCGATTTTATCTTCCTTGGGGTTTAGAGTGAAGAAAGTTGCACCTAGAGCTTGTAGTATTGAACCAAAGCACCAAGAATCTTCAATCACCTTTGAGACATCATGTTTGATGGTATTCTAACAAGTTTAGTAGAAGTTAGTTGTGAAACAACCAACCTTGGTGATTTTCCTTTTGGCATCTCCGTACCACACATTCCACTTCTTTTATGGATATTGGATGAAAAAGAGCCTCATTTTTCTTGTATGAGACTAATTGAGGAATGTGTTGAGTAATATTCCTAATTGCCTCCTATCTGTTAGGGAATGGTTCAGTGAGCAAGGTGTTATATTATTCTAAAAGTCAACTTTCAATGTCCTCATATTTAGTCAAATTGCGACCTTCGACATCCCAAATAATCATGATATGATTATGTTATTGTAATTGAATTATTAACTTATGGAAGAACTTGGGGTTCCTCTCTCTTGCCTTTAGCCATTAAACTCTAGATTTATGTCTCCATAGTTGTTCCTACTACTTACATCATTGTGTTAATCGAGCTTGTATGTGAGATTCCTTTTCAACCAAGAAGTCCAGGTGTCCTTTAGAAATCACTCTTTATTATATTTATTCCATTTATAGTTCCAAATCTTGTTTTCCCTAGAATCTCTTACCAAATTCCTCCTTATTCCATTGCTTTAATCCTATCTTTAAATTTTTGAGTTGTTGAAAATTAAACATAGGGCTACCTTTGCTTATTGTTGCTTATTTCCACGAGATGCAAACTATTCTTGAAATGAGGGATGTTGTAGCTAGAAGACTTGAAATCGAAAAGGATGATTCTTAGGATTAGTGTGCAGATCCAAATTGGAACCAATTGGCTAGTGGCTTGAACCATAACATGGAAAAATGCAAGATTCAAAAGATATGCCCATTAACATAAGGGTTTCAAAAATACGAAATCAATCTAGTTTTGAAGCCACTTGATGCAATCCCCCATAATAGTTGTTCCAACTATGTGTGTCATTGTTGGCTTCCATGTCAATTAAGTTAAGATCCTAAATAAGTTCAACAAATTTATGAAAATCAAACTCTAGTCACCGTATTCCTCCTTGTTTTTCGGGTAGGGAGGTAATCACGTTAAATTCTCCCCTAATATCCAATAGTGGCCCCGATTGAGATTCTTGATGTATCAAATGGATTGAAGGAAGATGTCTTTTTCTCGTAGATACTGTGGTCCATATACATTGGTGATGTAACTTACTTTGGCTGAGCTAATTAGTTTGAATAGGGAAGTAATAATATACCTGGTTGAAAACAAATCATAGATCACATTTTTTAGAAAATTCTAAAGGATGGCCAAGACTCTAGTTGTTCCTTGAACATCTGTAACAATTGACTGACAACCTTGCCAACATTTGGAGGCTAGTCTTTTAATGGTATCGCTGAAGCATTTTGTTTCTTGTATCATGAAAATTGGTGGGTGTTCACTGAGAATTTTATTCCTCAAGCTACAATGTTTACTAGGGCCATTTGGGTATCTTATGTTCCATGAAAGGATCTTCATCATTGATTCAACATGAGTAGGGAGGAACTTATTTGTCGCAAGGGAGATTTGGTTAGAGTTGATTAGAAATTCTCCTAATTCTTGCAATAATTTCACGTTGCTGTGCATCCCTCTCTCATGATATTCCTTGGAGGGTTTAGGATTTTCTCTAGAATGAGAAACTTTAACACATAAGGAAGAGGATCCAAATGATTTACTTGTTTGAGCCAATGGTACAAACACTTTACATCGAATAAGGGCATTTTGCAAGAGTTGTAACTCATTAGCTAGAATTGCATGCCTTTCCTGACATTTGAAAGCTTCCATGTTTCCTTGGAGATCTAGCTCACCCAGATCCATATCCTTGCCATCATCTTGGTCTAGTGGCTCTTCATCCATAAGAGTCATTTCTTCATCCTCACATGAGAGTGGAATGATGTGTTATGGATCCTGCATGTCTTTTAAGCTTGGTTTCTTTGAAGATTATTGATCTCCATTGTCATCACGATGTGTATGCATATAATTTTGATGCAATAGCTTATGGCCCTCCTCTAGATCAGGATCCTTTGAGAGAATGTCATCGTTATTATAAATATTGATGCCAAGGATGTTCAACTGCCCTACCTGTCGCCATGTAGGTCTTCGATGAGGGATGACTTGTTCAAAACCATCCTCATCCATGGGGTTGGAGGGTTTTCTAGGGGTGATAATTATTTAAGAGGACAATCTCTAAATAAATGGCCATTCTCATGGAACCTTCTGCAGTGAAAGGGGATATGTTCATATTCCAGGTTTTGGTTCCATATCTCATCTTGCAAGTTGAGATTGATGGATTCATGGTCCTAAGAGACATTCATATAGACACATATATGAGCATAATAAGTATACCATCCATGCTTGGTTGCTTTGGAGATTTTGTTAAAGAATCCAAGTGCATTCCCAATGCCTTCCAATATCGATGCCTCCCAGTATTCCCATGGGAGGGAATACAAACAAACCTATATAGGGACCAATCTAACATATTCTTTTTTCCATCCTAAATTTTTTAGTTTAGAATCTCATATAGCCTATTAGAGTTGAAAAAATAAGGCCCATTTTAAAAAATGCTATATTTGTCTTCCATAATTTTGATAATTATTGTGAAGAATCCCTTGGATCCCGACTCAAGTTGCACATGAATTTTGGGCTTCCATCCTATGATGTTCCACCAGATCAAGGCACGTTTTGAAGGCCACACCCCCTATAAATTTGCAAATGAGGGCATTGTCCTATATTAACTAAATGTATCCACCTATTTTTTGAGATTGGATCTCATATTTCGACGTTTCAATTGTTTTGGGTAGGTAAGTGCTTGTGCTTTTAATTGTTGTGCATAATGAGGAGGACTAGTTCTCCTCCATCCAGGTATCCCAAGTATTTCCATTTTGTTGCGATTTGTTGTAGTGGCTACAACCACCCTCCAAAATTTTGCCTTAGCCTATTTTGGAGCCTCCCTACCAGCCTTCACAGTAGCTTGCCTTGCTTCGTCAAGTCCTCAAGCTTCAATGCCTTTCTTGCTCAAAGGTAGCCTGTCGATCATAGTTTGACCTTTTCCCTTCACAGGCTGCTCACCCAGACTTGGTCCAGCTGCAGGTTGAGCAACTTCCCAGTGAAATTTGCGCATTTATGGAGGTAAACCAACCATTCACTCCAGGAATTGTGCAATTCCCTATGACAACCTACTGGGCTCCAGGATTGTGCAATCCTGCTAGCCAATCCTCCCAGCAGGAATTGCGCAATTTTTCGCATCAACAGGCAGTTTGGCCCAGGATTTGCACAAATCTGGGTAGCAGTGAGCTGCTGGGCCAGAAATTGTCTAATCCCTTGGGCAATCAACCCAACTTACAGCTAGGAATGCGCATTTTTCCCAAGCAGTTGAGCATTGGCATGCATGGACAGTCTAGTTGACCAGTTCCACCTAGGACCAAGGAAACTTGACTTGCATGCATGCATGACTTGATCTTACCATAATAGCAAGAGAAAACATGCAAAAGGCATCCCATGATTTTCGAAGCCATTTTTAGCAGCCATGGGTTACATGCAAAGTTGTTTTAGAAGTTTCCCTCCAAGTGTTGTTTTTTCCTAGATTTGTGGCATGCGCGTCATGAGACCAACATTATTCATTAGACACATCAGACCTCATTCATTCACATCGACCTTGGAGCTCTGACATCCCACAACACATCCAGGACTATTCACGGGTAAGTGGCCTCAACTTATTTTTTTCAACATTTTTGTCGCTTTTTGTGTACTCGCTTATGTGAGTGTTGTTTGCTTGATTTATTTGAGCGCCTGCTATCATTTACATATATTCTAGCTTGTCCTAGCTCTATTTGATTTTCGTTGCTATCTAACTGCTGTCGCATGCATGAAACTATTCTGCACAAAAGTTCACCTAATCGGCGAACAACCTCACCCACATGCATGTTGATATGTTTGCTCAATCTTCCATCCATGTTTTGCATGCACTGTTTATCACTTCTGGTATCACTTAGTGTCACCATGCATTTCATTGACTTACTTGCTTTTAGTTTCTCGTTGGCGAGTTGGGCCAACCTTGACCCGGTCTCTGCCTTCACCAAGGTTGCATTGCGTAATCTAGAGAAGGAAGGCTCACCTTCCTCTCTTGATTTGCGCATTCTGGTCCAACACTGACCTCCTAGACTGAATTGCGCATTTCTGGTCCAACACTGACCTCCTAGACTGAATTGCGCATTTCTGGAGGTTAGTGGCTGCTTAGCCCAAAAATTTGCGCAAATTTGTCCTTGGGCCAACAGTATTTCCCAGCTAGAATCGACATTCTGCAATCCCAGCAGCCAACTGCCCAACTGGATTGTGCATTTTGTAGTTCCAGCAGTCATTTAGTCTCCCAGTAGCCTGGACTGTGCCTTGTCTAGTCTTAGCAGTCAGTCTCCCAACCTCCCGGTTGAAATTGCGTAACCTTCATGATCATTCACCAAGGTATGTTGCAAGTTAGTTCTCATGTTCATTTTGGTTTTTGACTGATAGATTGCTTACTATGAGTGTTGCCATGTCTCTAGGGATCACAAGTGTTCATCTGCCTCTCAACAGTACATGTGCAATGGTTTCCAAGAGAGCAAAGACGAAGACGCCGTTTAGAGCACACTTGGGGATGAAGTTGATCAACTGTCCATGGGCTTACCTACTCACGAAGACATCAACCTGTTCGTGGACAAGGACATCAAGCAACAACATCACAATGAGAAACATCATGAACAACAGCTGAAGGTAGCATATTGAATGCAATGAACGCAGTGAATGCAAGAGGAAGGTTGTTGACAACATAGAGACGGAGCAAAGTTACAAGGTCAAGCAGATCCACTGATAATGAAAGTAACTTTGGAGACTCGGGCTATGAAGTGACGACGCGACATGAAGAACGCATGAAGGCAGAATATGGAACAAACAAGGAGTTGCATGTGCTGAAGCAACAACTTAGGAAGAAGATGAAGTTGCACAGATAGTCCAATGAGTTGAAGTGGGAATAGGAACAATAGTGAGCGCGACATGCACTCATAGAGGAAACTGCACCAGTTCAAGTTAAGTATCCTTCCTAGCAGCTGACACAAAGCAAACATGGTGAGCGGTGTTGTTGATCGCAAGCAAAGGATCCAACAGCATGCATGTCATTAAGCGCACACATGCAATCCAACCCATTCAACACACTCTCCAAGGCGAAGACAAGAAGCAAGTCCAACTAGGGCTGAACATGCACTTCGACAAGTTGATGCACATGACCACCAACACACACTTGAAGATCAACACGGACACTATGCATCAGTGTGTTGTCGGTTCAACCGTACCCAATAAGACCATGCGCATGTTAGCAGACGAGTTGGATGAAGGGGTCAAACCAATGCACCAGTTACAACGGAGGCAAGAGTTTGCTTAAACAAGATGTCACCATGAGGTGCATGCACATCATCACGGACGACCAAGCTTGGCATCAACTCACCAGCTTCACCATCAAGCATGTAAAAGAGTTGGTCTCACCACAAGCGGACCGAGTGTCAATGATGTCTTGCAAGGCTTGCTCAAGCCTTGTTGTCTCACATGAGTACATGTGCATTGTAGTGTTGAGTCATACCAAGTGTAAGTCAAGTGTCAACAGTTGGATGTAACAGCCATAGAGTAGTTGAAGAGTCATGAGGGTAGTTGAACTGTCACAAAGGCGAATGTCAAGGGTCACCCCACCCTTTGCTATAAATAGTCCCTCATAACTCATTGTATAGGCTTTTGGTCAACCAAGCTTCTACTAAGACTATCTTGAAGAAGGCTTGGACAATATTGTAACGCGCCTTGGTTTCTCCACTGCATGGAGCTAGTACATTTCTTTGGAGGAGCAGGCAGATGTCGCTGTAACGTTCTACTGATAGGGCTAGCAGGTTTACATGGTGTATTATATGATTGTGACTTACACTTCTTTATATAATAAAAGCCAGCACATTTTCATGCATATGTTGTTATTGTAGTTGGGCTGCACCAGTTGCCTTAATGATATACGTTGTTTAACTTACTTACTTGTATATGAACTGATTTGTATGCACTTATATGAATATTGTTGCTAATGTGTTGCATATGTTGTTAATGTTATCACCGTCCTTGTCGACTACTATGTCGGACACCAGACAAACCTTTTTCTGAACCTTGTTATATCAATCATCACACTCGTCTCAGACTGATCCGTGAGTGTTGTTCGTGTTATCTTACCTTGTATGTTGGACTGTCTCATCTGTGTCGACTGCTGTGCCGGAAGCTATGCATGTCCTTTGTGTTGTGTGTTCCTAGCCGAGTTGGGACTAATCCCTTTCAACCTGGAACTCACCTACACCTTCCTCTCCCTTTGAAGTGTTGGAACCTCTCATACTCATTCCTTGACTCACTTCATCAGTCACACCCTTGCTACTGACAAAGTTATCTTACTTGCCTCCGTGCGACATCGCGGTCAAGGCATTACCTTACGACCCACTGCTGGGACTCCTACACCAAATGGTGTGGAGTCTAATTGGGACTTCTTACCGGGGAGATCCCATTGACATGTTGGCGGGTCCAACATCGTCAACACGATCCACACTAAATCCTGGAGGCATCTGATCATTGATTATTATCTCTATTGATTGGCTGGCTATTTGAGGCACTATAAGTACTTGTTACAATTTGACTGAAAGAGAGGCCACCAACACACCTACCACCACTTCCTCCTCACACCCCCTCGATACCCATACTTTGCGATTAATAAACCCTAAAAACTTAACTAAAGAAACCCCATCATAGTTTTTTAATGTTACAATTGATTTTCTAATAATTATTATTATAAAATTAATATTAAAAATTTAAGATTAACTTTCTTTTTTGAATAATGGAATCAACAAATTAGTATTAGTATTCGAATGACATAAGGACCCTTACCACTCCAATCACTAGATAGACATAATAATAACAATCAATATTCATATGACATAAGTTCAGTTACCAATTTAATTACTAGAGATGCATGCTTGTCCCTTATATAGGGATAAGGAAGTGAGAGTTTGAACAAAGATGTCATTATTTGCATGATTTTCCAAATAATCGACACCTAGGCTCAAAATGAATCTTTGATTTTGCAAAGTAATCGACACCTAAGATAAGAATGAACCTTTGGATCATATCTGTGAAATTGTTCATGAATAGTAACAAGGGCTACATGGTAGCTAGTCCCTGCCGCTTAGTTTAAATATAGCTAAATTAAAGTAGAAAACAATAAAAATACAAAGATTTAAAATTTTAAAATGTTATAATTAGATTAGTTTTAAATTGTAATTAAATGCATTATGAAATTTTGTAAATTAACATTCTTTGTTTATTTATATTTATATGTTTTGGTCAATGCATTTTTATTTTTTATATAATATACATATAATTAATTTTTAGTTAAATTAAATTAATTTAAATTTATAATAAATGAGTTTTCAATTTATTTATATAATTTCTTCACCGTTTTCCTCACCAAGTCAAATCTAGCCGTTTTTATAGCAGAATGCCTATTTCCCTATTTAACTTGTCAATATGATCCAATTTTTCATCTTCATCTTGTCTTGTTGATGAACCACACAGGTTTGTTCGAAATTTGTCAACCTAAATCTTCCATGTGATTTCTTCCGAAAATGTTTCAAACATTATTTGTACTTTTTTTTTTCAGAGAAAAAAACAACATAGCTTTATATTATTCAAACATTATTTGTATTACAACATAGAAATAATTATTAATAGTTTACATTTGGTTTTTTATAGTTTGGCGACATAGTCTTATGAAAATCTTATTATTAGACCTGGGTATAGAGGTCCTATCATAAATTTCTATTATATCTTAGTTTGTGAATATGAGAAATTTTATATTTATTCGTATTACAAACATTTTATTATTTTGAATATCATTCATTCCTTAATAGTGTAAAATCTATCATATATGGTTAAGTTTGCACAAAACCCAAGTGAGCTCTACCTCTTAAAAATATAATATAAAAATAAAAATATATCTCTCACATATCATTAATAATCTTTTTAAATTACATATATGGTTTTAAATACTTGATTTAAATTATATATGTAATTTTTAAATAATATATTTTTTATTAGATTATATTAATCCTTAACCATTTTTATAAATAAGAATATAAAATGATTATACTCATTAGCAATAATTTGATCACCTTCCCAAAATAAATTGTATGATAAATGCCTATTCTACACTTAGATGTGATCTATATATTTCTGGTTAATTTTATTTATTTTTTTAACATCATTGGTTGTTGTATTATATTTCAAAAAAAGAGGAGAAGGTTGTTCCCCTGAGATACATAATGAGTTGCCATGAGATGCTAGGAGAGTATGAGTTACAATAACAAAATCCTTCTTGTTCCCGCCTTTTAGGCTTTGAAGTAAAGACTAAACAGAAATAAATCCTAACAAACCGAAACACTAAAAAACAACATTTGCAAAACATCGTCAATCTATATTGATGTGGCTGATATGCCTCGCTGTCGATTCTTCAGGCTTATCATCTTCTCCAGCTTGCTTGATACTTGAAGAGCTTGTCGGTATTGCGTTTGTCTTTTCCATCATGTATTCGAATATTTCTATGGATTCTTCAGCATGAGCACATCTGTTGGATAGTTGTTTGAACTGCTCATGCAATGAAGAGAGTCTGTGCAGGAACAAATTTATGTCAGCTTCGTATTTTTCCTTGATAAGTCGGTTTTGGTTATCAATCTTTGCTTCCATTGTCGCCTGTTGGATATCAATCTTGTTGTCCAAGATCCTTTGTTGGGCTCTTAACTGCTCTAACTCTGCTTGAATATCGACGCAATGGAGGCAATCTTTGCTCCTCGCCATAGGTGTAGAAGATTGTTGAGCCTGAAAAAACTGAGAGAACCAGGGAACGGGCTTGAGGCACTGCACTTGATGGCACGAACAGGAGTTGCTGCCAGAAGGTAGGATCACTAAGAAAAGAGAGCCCGGTGGTTCCAGAGATTGGAAAGTAATCTGAATCAAAAGAAAGAACAAGGGTCGCAGATAACACAAGAATGAGGGAGCGAACCAGGGATTCAGAAAGACAGTAAAGGAAAATGGTAGGGTGCAAATTGGGGAAATAGGAGGGGCATATAAAGAAGAGGAGGAGCTCAGAAGGGCAGTCACAAGACATGAGGGGAGAACCGAGAAGGGACAGGGAAGATCAAGGAGGCGATTCGGAGGAGTAGGGGAGGGATGCCCAGTGGGAAGAAGGACGACCGATCGACTGACGAGGAGCGAGTGATTAAGGATTTCGAGTGAGTGCCAGATCCCTATGTGAATCTTAGTCACGAAGAGGATTTGATGGATCTTTGACCATTCCAACACGTCAGGAATTCTAGATTTATTGAAAAACTGATTCATGACATAAAGGATCGTTGTCATGGTAAATATTGTAAAGTTTCCATGCCGTTGCAAACTAGGCTGTCCAATGGCCTGGCACATGCTTTGTTGGCTTGGTTGTCAACATTTTTGTTGAGAGAGCGCATAATATGATGGAACCACAAATTTGTCATAGATTGTCCTAAATTTTGGCATCGAATGATAGTCTGCTGAAGAAGAGCGTTAGAGGGTTCCCTGTTCTAAACCATTGAACTAATAACAACCGTCGAGTCTCCAAAAATCAAGGCTGAGTCTATACCAAGTTTTCTAAGCTATATGAGTCCCTAGTAAAGGGCCAAGGCTTCTGGCCTGTTGTTGGAAATGTGGCCAAGTCCCCACTCATAAGACAAAATGTTGTCCCCATTAGCATTAAAAATAACTCCTCCTGCTCCTCCAGCTCCGGGATTCGACTTTGATGCCCCATCAAAAAAAAGATAATGCCTGTTGTAATTTTTAATCCAGACTGCAAACTCTTCTTCCTTTAATCTAATTTTCTAGTTACGAGGAACATTATTATGTTTGTTACTAGCAGTGCTGCCAATCTGATTGTTGTTGTTTTTATCCAACAAGTATCCAATGAAGCTTTGCTCTTCAACACTGAGTTCAGTGATGTCTATGTTTATCTGATTCTTAACTGATATAATTTCGAGGGCGAGGCCCCTTGCCTTATTGCAAAGACTTCTAATGGTCGAATCCTTGTCCTTAAAGACTTTGTGATTTCGAGCCAGCCAAATGTTCCATAACATAGTGTAGGGAAGGGTATCCCAAACTCTCTTCACTATGTTATTCTTCCTTTGCTGCCAGGGATAATTCATTTTCCATTTATGAAGAATTTCTCCTATAGTGTTTTGATTGCTCCACGGGATTTGGTTGTTATGGGATAAGTTTCTCCAATAGTTGATGGAAAAGGGACAATCAATAAAGAGGTGATGAATGGATTCCTCGGTAGCTAGACAGTTGGGACAACGAGAAGGACCATTGATGCCACGCTTTTGCAAATTTTTAGCTGTGAGAATTTTCCCCTTAAGAAGAGTCCAGAGGAAAATTTTGATTTTTGGAAGGGCCTCAAATTTCCAAACCGCCTTCCAGTGATTCCAGATTGGCATGGGATAGTTATTGTTGCAGATGTACTGGTGGGCGGCTTTGATTTGGATTTAAACAGGAACGCAACAAATTACCGATATAACCATATACGCAAAGATGCAGCGGAAATAATACTTCATTTCATTAATGGAAAATACTGAAACATGCTTACAATCAGAAATGGAAATAAACTAGCTAGGGCGATGGTAGCTTATCTCTGAGAAGAGATGTGATGGCTACATGCCTCTGAACTGTGTTACAATGAGGCTCGAAGGCCTATTTATTGTTGAGAAACAATGAAAAACCCTTAACATTCCAAAACCTAACCCTAGGAGATGAAACGCCAAACTGTGGGCCCCGTTTGGGGGTAAGTTGGTACATCAACTTCCCGGGGTCGTAACTTTAGCATATGATCTCCGTTTGACGCGTACAATAGCTCATTAGAAAGATTTATTCGAGCACTATCATTGTTGAACGGGCAACACTAGAACATGTTCCATGGACCCGTGTTGCCCCCGGATTCCCCAAAAAACGTCGTTTAGGGCCTCAAAACGGCTCCGGAAGTTCAGGACCTGAAAAACTGCTAAAATAGTAAGTTGTGCTACAATTAAGGAAACTGAAAATGCTGAGAAAGATAATGGTGGGGGTCCAGGTGGACTTGGCAGGTGGCGACCAATATCCACCTGGATCACAGTACCCCTTTATTTTTGTCAAGATTGAGGAGGATAACATATGCTTGTTCTATAATCCGCCCTTCGGACGAACTCGTCGCTATGTTTTAACGAGCCTAGTGACAGTGAAACTCGTTCTTGTCCATTTGGGAAAGTTTGTCGCTATTGATTTTAACGAGTTTAACGACAATGATAACTCGGTCCTTTTTCATTTTTAGAGAGTCTAAAAAGGGATTGAAAGGAAACTCTAATAATCCTTTATCTTCATATAATCCCTTAAGTCCGAAAAAGTATAAAATAATACAAAAGGGATGAATTTTCAATAGTTTTAACGAGCTGAACAAGACAAGCGCTCGATCTTTTTGTGTAATAATCCCTCAGGTCCAAAAATATTAAAATCTAGAGGAGGGATAGCACTTCCGATGACTTTAACGAGCTAGAGAGGCCAATCGCTCAACAATCTTTTCATATTTTACAAGTCAGGTGAACCTTACATGGGTCGAGCCGAATCCCGTTCTTTGAGACTACAAAGCCACGTAAACAACCAGAACTGACACAAAACACACATTTGTGTGGGGTTGTAGTGTCAGCAACGTAGAAAAATCACTCTCAACTTGTGCAGATGATCAGTCCGCTTTCGCGAATGAGCTGGAAGATCGTCGAGATATGGTTGAACGATGTTTTTGATGTCATGGAAAGCATAGTTCATTGCTCTCTGAAATGTTGCTCTTGCATTCTTTAAACCAAAGGGTAGCTTGCGATATGCGAATGTGCCCCATGGAAAAATAAACGCAGTCTTTGACTGGTCCTGTGGGCAAATATTTATTTGATTATACTCGGAAAATCCATCCATAAATGAGAAGATTTCACATCCGACGCATTCGTCAATTATCTGGTCAATGAAGGGTGTAGGGTATTTGTCTTTCGGAAAAGTTTGATTTACATCCCTTTAATCGATGCACACTCTAATCGTTCCTTGTTTCTTCATTACAAGAACAATATTCGAGACCCAATCGGTTAGAGGAACCAGGTAAATAAAACCTGCATGGAGGAGTTTTTCAACTTCTGCCTTGATGGCAATGGTTTTCTTGGGGTGCACCTACTATAGCCATTGTCGTATCGGTTTGACATCTGGATACATCTTAATTTCATGTTCAACTATGCTCGATTCAATGCTTGGCATTTCATCATATGACCAAGCAAATACATCTCTAAATTCGTGAAAGAGAGCGCTATATACTTCCAGTTTTGAAGAAGAACAAGATTTGCCAACATGAATAATCTCTACAACATCTGTTTTGGTCGAGATATTTATGGTGATAGTCTCTTCAATATTGGATAGGTTTTGCTCAAAATCCACCGTATTTACAGTATTTGACAGAAAGTCAAAAACTGAGGGATGATCTAGGCCACAGGAACTATCTTCTTTCCAATTCAGAAGATGGGAATGATGGTGGTAATCTTCCCATGGTGTCGCGTCAATCATCATCAATTGAATGATTACTTCGTCTGTAGAGTGTACTTGCGACCAAGGATCTGAAGGAGTTCCATATTCCTTAGACCTATCTATCCAAACACTTGATGAGCGTTGATACTGGTTTGCGTCCCATGCCAAAAACATTGATTGCTAGAATATTTCCAGTGGGCTTAGTGGCAATACCTGCAGACGATCCATATTGATATCGTTTTCTGATATCTTTTGAATAGAAGATATCATATTGCAGGTTCCTACCTTAGCCACTTCCGCCAATTTGAAGGGGGGCGGTAGGGTAAAAGTTCCCATTAATGTGGGGTCTTTTAGTAGGCCTACTCTGATATTTTGAAGCGAATTCAGGCTTCCATGGATCATCAGAATGCTTCCCGTAACTTGTGAACTGTTGGGGAGAAATGTTTGTTGGTCGATAATTGTAATTCCTCCTTGGAAAGGAAATGCAATCTTCCTAAAGTAGGTCGACACAATGGCAGCAATGGCATAAATCTAGGGCCTTCCCAGTAGGATGTTGTAATCGAGGTTTCCATCGATAACTTGAACATCAATTTCTACTGTTTTTCCCCCCAGTTCGACTTGCAAGTTACTTAATATCCCATATGGGGTGTATGTTCATCCATCAAATGCTTTTAATGTCATTGATGATCGTGACAAGGTTGGAGACCCTAAATTTTTCCAGCAACTCATCGACATAATGCATGTGGATGCCCCCTCATCAATAATTGTTCTATGAAAAGTTTTGTTGAGGGCTTTCACTTGAATAAGGAAAGCTAATTGAGATGGTAACTGAGGGTCATATCCTTTGTGGTTAAAGGACACAAGATTGGAATCCATTGGGTCAATCCCACTTATTGCTGATAATAAAGCCTGCTTTTGGGATGGGCAATTTTGCAGTACCTCAAGTGTCGACATCGTGGAGGGTGATTGGGCTAGATCCTCCACCATATTATAGTGTTGTGTTGCTCTGGCACGAGGATTAAATGTCGATTTGTGTACTACTCCCTTTGGTGGTTTTATTGTTAATTCAGGAATGATGGGTGGCACAACTTCGGTCGAAGTTGTTGTTGAACTACTAGGTTGATCATTATCCTTGTTGTTCGACATCTGTGGATTCCCGTAATCTTTATTCCTTGTCGATATGAGAGCATCATTCAGTTTCTTTGAAACCGAAAATGTTAGCACTTGGGATAGGGAAGCATTTTCGCCAGCAACCAGATTTGTTCCTGGGTTCAGAAACGGATCAGTCAATACAGTCGAAGTTTTTGAACTCTTGAAGAATTTTCTAAGTTCAGCTTTATATGGACACTCTCTGGTCTAGTGATCCTCATCACATATTAGGCATGGACGACTTGGTTTCTTATCCCCAGAAGGGTTTGCAGAAGATTTTTCAGGAGATGACTCCTCCTGGTTCTTCTTCTTCCCTTTCTTTTTCTTCTTGCCTCCAGTTTCTTTGGTTCTTTGCCTTTGTCTGTCAACACGGCATTTACTTCCGAGGCTAGAATATCTTCATTTTCATTTTGACTTGAAACCGCATGGGCCTTTTTCGACGTAGCCTTTACGTTTTTAGTGCTTGTCATACCTATAACGCCATCGCCGGCATGAGAGTCTTTGTTTGATTTAGGAGGGGGAGGTGACCTGTAATAAGATACAATACAATACATTATCTTCATAATATTTTTCATGATCTAGCTGAGGCGGGAATTCCCATGCTCAACTTTATAAATTCATTTTCATGTACATAGGACAGACAATCGTTTGTGTGGCACTGATGATTCAGACGGAGTCATCATCCTTTGATTTGGATGAACATCTGTTCGGCAGTGATGTACATTTGATGTCTTTATATTCCTGAATATATCACAGCCCGATGGATGAAACGAGATCCGAGGTCTTCAAAACTCATTCAATCTTCACTCAGAGTACAAGTCGATCCATGTGAAAAATGTTATGGAGTTGAACATGGAAAGACATCACCTGATTACTAGCCAATGATGTAAGCTGTTAACAGGCACGAGAGGGATCACTAATAATGACAATGATCCTCAAGGTACTACAGTACAATTCACGTGGTGTGAAAAAGGGACTTGGTGTCGAACACCACGCAAAATCTTCCGGTTGAAGGCCATTGATGTAAACCTGTCACCGAAAGTGAGAAACTTGCCATTGAGGCATGCAAGCTTCAAAGTACTGAAAGGGGTTGTTCCTAAGTCAACTTCTTGGATAATGAGCTGATGTCGACAAGAAGTGACCCATCATAGGAGGGCCTTAATAAATCCCACATCTATGACACCGAACCAAGCAAATGATTTTGGAGGTGTCTGATGATACAGGGTTCAGGGTGGCGGTCATGAAAGAATGGAGCGTGAATGTATTGTAGCGGATGAGACACAGGTGAATTCTCTGAGCGAATTCTCTTGAACATACCAGTGACACTGACGATGGATTGGTAGTGTTAACCCCAAATATGGATGGTGTGACGGACCAATGGTGATACGACCAGTGAATGGAACAACCCAACCCGACTCGGATGCAAAGTGAAAGTATTGCACATCACTTACTCGGCCTAGATCCCTGAACTGAACTACAAATTGTGATCAAAGACTGGATAAAAGTCTCGCACTAGTACCATTGCACCCTCTCTTCAAGGCAGTCTGTATGCATCACACATCCCGTGTGTAGTGGGTGGGATGCATACTGGATTCCCTGTGTGACAGGTGCGATGGTCAGAGAAGGTTGATTTTACCTTCAAACTTTGGTTTTTCTTCACTCTTTTCAGATCTATTCAGGAGTTTTTCTATCTATGGTTAGTATATCTCTATGGAAACCCTCTTCTCTTCCATCATTCCGCCTCCATTGTGCAAAGAACTGTAAGTGTTTTTGTATTGTGCGCCATTTTCAGTTCTCTTTTACAAAGAAGTAGTGTAATAAGACTATTGTTTCTTGATCTGAAAGTGTCGTAAGTGTCGTTTTTGGTCATAGAAGAGAATCCCATTGTTCTTGATATTCGATTGTACTATTACTCTTGTATGTGATCTGAATTAGTAGTTTTTCAAGTGTGGAAAACAGTTTTCATTTTGAAATCGCAAAGTGTTGTCCTTATCTTTACTTCATTTTGAAAATAAATTTGTTAGTATTGTCGCTTTGGAAAATAATTCAGATTTTCACTTAGCATTCTTCTTGACATTCATACATTAAGAAGGCTAAAAAACAAATACATGCATGTGAATTTGCATTTAGACTGCTTGGTTTGATTTAGGACAGTGCATTTAGTGTGTGCTCTGTGCTCTTTGTTAAAAGACCCTCAGTTCTCTTTCCTTAGTAGCTAGGATTTTCATTGCCAAAAGAAGATTAAACAGTTGTTTATCATCTTAGACTACATTTTAGGAATTGTATAGACATCGCATGATGAACTTGAAAGGAAAATTTCTAAACAAGATCAACTATAAAATAAATTTAATGAATCTAAAAACGCTTTGGAACCTAACGCACAACATTTAGAAGTCTAGGCTAGAGACGTATTTCGGCGTCGTAAAACCTGGTAACTGTTGTTTTCATTGTTGGTTGGGTGATTCCTCCACTTTGAGACGACAAGTGCCAGTACAGACTTGTGCTCCCACGTACCGTCGAGCATATATTGGGAGACCACAATAGGCTATATCCTTTATCCTTAAGAAGTCGTGTCTGCCGCCTTATCGATTGTAATGCACTGAACACAGCATTCAGGAAGATCGACTGCCGTATTCCGGAAGATCGACTGCATTTGGTAATCCCTCTACCTAGATTTCTAGAGAAGTCTCTTTCATTCCTTTTCAGACTTCTTAAAGGAAAAGGTCCATCTGAGCACTTGTCACTTCAGGCTCATTAAAAATCGAAGGCGACTAGAGTCATCTTTTGTTTTTTCTCGACTCTTAAAAATTGAAAAAACAAGTTGTGTCAAAGCTTCTAAAATTTATTTTAATTGGAATAACGTCACTGTTCCCTCGTTGGTCTTAGAAATTAGTCTCCCTTCATCGCAAGTTCCTGTAGAATCGCTAGGAAATATTTTGTATAGAATAAATATGTCTGAACAACCGTCGACATCCAGGAATGTGTCATCCGATGCAGTAGCAATAGAACCTCCTGCTGCTACTCCAACAATGTTCGCTGGTGTACCATCTGTCCCGACAAGTTATCAAAAACAAGATGGAGTCCAATCAAGGACTGTTTCGATGACATGGTCAGTTATTATTTCTTCATCCAGATTCTCATCTGGTATTTCTAATGTTGAAACTCAACAAATTGATCCAATGTGTCTTCAAAGGCCAATCTACCCTTTAAGTACTGGATTGCCACCATATGGGGGGCAGTATGCCTTTTCATTGT
>APFE031241375.1:165295-175720 GCA_000404065.3 Pinus taeda | reverse complement strand
AAAATAAAAATAAAATCCCAAAGTATAGGCACGCTTGTTTAAAAGCTGCCACAATTAGAATTGTATTATTGTTTAAATATTTGTTATGTTAATTAATCAATGATTAATTAATATATTGTTACTAAAGCGAATTGTTGTGACTTTTTTTCCAGCTTGTGATAAATCCAGAGAGAGAATCAAAGGCAAAGATCACCCCCCACTTGGATCAACGGTGGGGGTTGAACTTCGGAACCCCCCCACGTTATCGGTGTTTAACCAAGGGGTTCTGAAAAGTTGTTTTGAAAATTCCGCCCATGGCTACGTGGTCTCTCCACAACCCTTTCGGGCCCCCTCTCTCCAAAACTGCAAACAACCTACCCCCCTTTCCCCGAAAACCTCTGTGTCATCCGCTCCACTCCCACTGCCACTTTCATACCTCCTTACACCTTGCCACATGTCATTCCCTCATTTTTCCACATCACATTATCTTTACGACTAATAAATCTCCCCGCTAATAGCTAATTTACCGTTATGACTAATAAATCTTCCCGTCAACGTCTAGTGCAATAAATAGATGCGCCAAAAATAGTTAATTCACCCAATCCCTTTAAAACATTCTGTTGCTCTCCACATTCTTTTTCTTATATCCTCTTATAGCAACACATGTACTATTGGATTTTATCAACTGACAAGCACTTGCTACACCAACAATCACGAACAATCGGTAATTCAATAAACCTATTTACAAATTCATAGTTTAGCACGTCGTCATCCCATTAGTGGTAGAAAGCCCAATGCTTCCCCCTGTATTTAATTTAGACGAATTTGTCCTAGTTGAGAAGTAATACAAAATCTCTAAAACCTAGTGTGAGTTCAATCTTTATGAACTACACAACTGTGAAAATTAGAAATTCTTAGATGATAGTGATGAATTAAACATATGGGACTCCTTCCTGCCCGAATTTGTCTTTCCTCACACCACTTGTTTCACTGAATTTGTCACCTGGTGCCATTTAATGTATTTACCCTGTCAAAGAGTTGTAATTGCCCAAAATAATGAAGTCTTTTTTACTGTCACTCCTGAGTCAATATGTCAAATCCTCAAGTTGAACCAACAACCCCTTTGCATCCTTCTTATGTAGATTCTCTCATGGAGATATATCAGAAACTCACATTCCCTCAAAGAGCCAAGATCTTTGAATCTTTTTACCTAAGAAGTCATAGTTACCAAGAACCAATTCACCCTACTCTTTTTCAATATTTCCAGAAATGTCTAGGCAAGTCATCTCTATGGTTCATGTCTATCAGGTTACCCTAGAGATCAATGGGTTGATGAGGTAATTGTAGCATTTTTATCAATATTTTTAGTAGGTGATAAACTGTCACTCATTTTCAACTATAGTCAATTTATGGTAGAGAGCATTCATGATCAATTTCTGAAGTTTTCTATTGAAGGTGATTTTAAGCATCAATTGGTCCTTATGTATTTATTTCTATTTTTCCAAGTAGATAGATTCAAATTTCCACTATAGAAATTAGATGCACAAGGGAATCCTCATTCTGTTATTCACTGGACTTTATTAGTAAGAAATGTATAAATTCCCATTGTAGATCAACAAATTATGCAATATAATAAATCAAAATACAAGATCTACTTCTACAACAAACTTTGCGGAAGCTTAATCGAATATGAGCAAGATAAAATAGAACACATATAACTAAGAATGAGAAATCAATCACACATGAACACAGAAGAATAACTCGGGGAAAGCCTCAGCCTAAAACCCCAATCTCTGTATTATTATACAAGTGGAAAATATGTTCAAATTATAAAAAGAATTAGCTCTCAAGCTCTCTTGCTCTCTTGCTCTCTCTACAATCAAACAATATTGCTCATAGACAGTCAAAGGCTCTCACAACCTTCTCCTCTACCCTCCAAGCCTCCTATTTCCTTGCGCAGTTTTTCCTGGGGTCCAATGCTTCCACTTGTGTGAATTTCCACCTCACATTGCTCACTTGGTTCAGAAATAACTGCACAAACTTGAAGGAGATAATTCCTTCTACATGGATGAGTTTCCTATATAGTAAAATTCCTCCAACTGATAGTACATTGTCCCTTCCTCTGATCTTAACTGGGTCTCTGACTGAATTGACATGCATGAGTTATTTATGAGAGAATATTCAGTTATCTGGAGAGCAACAGTTACATGCATGCATGCATTAAGTAACTAAACTCACATTTAGTTCAAAAACTATTTGAACTAATCTAATTGGACTTAACTCAGTTAACTGAGATAACTAATTACAACTCATCCTTATCTCTTTAACTAAGGGATAAATTGCTCAATCAATGGGATAATTGTTGCATGTCCTCACATAGACTTCATGTTTGATTTTCTCCAACTAATTCACTCAAGATAAATTAATTAATTATTAATCAAACAGTTGCTAAGAACAAATTTGAATTTTACTTCTCTATTTTAGTTCAGGGACTAACTAAAATAGGAAGGTATCCCGAAATGATATTTATGGTAGTGCTATTTTTAGCACTTATATATTTAGTATTTCTTGTTGCTATGTCTAACACTTGTACTCGAACTGATATTTATAGCAATGCTATTTTTAGCACTTCTATTTTTAGAATTTCTTGTTGCTATTTACAACACTCCCTTTGAACAAGAAAGGCATTTAACTCAAACTCGATCCTGAAGATTTGGAATGTTCTACATGCAACACTTCTTCCAAGTGTTGTTTCTCCAGCAACTCTAGAAACAAAAAAATCTCCCAATTGACCTCTCTGTTTGGCTAGAAACATCCTTTGATGTTGAAGTTACCTCTGCCGCTGACAAGTGCTCCCTCTGTGACCTATGAGCTACTACAACACTCCATGCATCTCGCACCATTGCACACCTCTCTATGCAATCCTGCACTGGTGCAACACTCCTGTGCCTCTCGCATTGTTGCAACTTGCTAGCTCTGCACTATCTTGGGATTCCTACACTGTAGCTCTCTTTGCCACTCCATCCGCATTTGTCTCTACCCACTTAGCTAGTCCTGGTACTCCTTGTCGGGGCCCCCATAGCAAGCTATAATCAAAGAGGTTGGGTACCTCAATGATCCTACCCCTATTCCAGCCTTCTTGGGACTATCACTCCACATCGCCCCACCTCCTACCTGGAGGTATGGATGCATGTGATCCCTCTGCCCACTTGGGTCGAAATTTACCCCTACTAGAGGTCTCTGCATCTATAGATGTCTCTACTTGATCTCCTCTAGGCTTCCCCAGTTGTGGCTACTCCACAACCTCCTGAAGATGCTTCACCAATCATGGCTCCTCCATAATCATCTGAGACTTCTCCTGTGGCTGCATGTTGGGAGGTAATGTACTCTCCCTATCAACCACTAAGTCTACATCAGTTTCCTTGCTCCTCAAGGCTTTGCATGCATATTGAACCTCAAGAGCATACAGGTTCTAGACTCATGAACTGATTTGCTTCACTTGTCTCGTGGTGATGTGTCTAAGGAAAACCTTTCCCTTACTGAAGACTACATCATAGCCTTTGTCTTCCAGCCTTGAAATCGACACCGAATGTTTCCTCAGTCCTGGTACATACTTGACATTGGTCAAGGTAATGCGAGCTCCATGCTCCCTATGAAAAACAATCGTGCCTATACCTGATACACTATACTCTTCATCTTTTCCCATCGCTATGAGTATCTGGAGATATTTCTCCTCCAAGGTACTGAAAACATTCTTGCCACCGGTCATGTGGAAGGAAGCTCCACTGTCAAGAAACTAACCACATCCCACCATGGATGAAACCATGCATGTGAAGAGGGTGAAATCCAACTCGAACTGTGAGGCCAATGCCTCACCTTCAAATCCTTCCTTCGATCCCATATTGGATTTATTCAGTGGATAGTTTGTAGCAAAATGGCCCACCTCATGAAAACGAAAGCATCACACTTTTGATTTGTCAAACTTCTTCCCACCATAGGAAGAACTCAATTTGGGATGAGAATCCTTCTCCTTCCCCTTCTTCGCCCTACTCAGTAAGGCACAATTTTCTTCATCCTCCTTGGATGAAGAACCATCTCTGGTGCCTCTTCTTATCTCCTCCTGCATTAGATCCGACCAAAGTCGTTCCCAATCTGGTAGTTTTTCTCTTCCATTAACTGAGTCTTGGTATCTATGCCAAATCTTAGGAAGGCCGAGGATTGCAAGAATCACCATGTCATCATCATCTATTGTGATCCCTACACTTCCAAGCTCATCCCTGCAAGTGGTGAGCTTGTTCAGATATGTAGAGATCGTGTCGCCCTTTTCACACTTGATTTTCCGAAGCTTGTCTTTCAGCGCTAGCTTACTTTAATCGCTACTGTTCTAATATATATCTTTCAATGTTGTCCACATCGAAAATGGTGTCTCCTTCCCATGGAGGCTCGAGACAATGTGGTATCGAACTCCCTCCAGGAGGATTCTCCTTGCTCTAGCAACACATTTCTTCCATTCCACCAATTCTATAGCATCAACTGCTACCGACTTGGGGAATTCTTAATCAATGGAGTCCTTTAGATCGTTATCCTCTAATACTGCTTCCATGTGATCCTTCCAGGCTATATAATTCAAGCTGCCATTAAGGGCATACTCGAGTCTTAAACTATTGAATGCCATTGGTGAAATTGAGATCTGATAAGAACTCGATTTCTATATTTAGGAACCTCAGAGTTCGAACTTCTCCCTTCTTGTATATTGTTCTCTCCTTTGATCACCTTTGCTCTGATACCATGTAGAAATTCCCACTGTAGATGAATAGATTATGTAATATACTAAAGTGAAATACAAGATCTACTTCTACAAAAAAACTTTGCAAAAGCTTAATCAAATATGAGCAAGATTAAATAGAACATATATAACTGAGAATGAGAAATCAATCACACATGAACACAGAAGAATAACCCTAGGGAAGCCTTAGCCTAAAACCCCAATCTCTGTATTATCATACAAGTGGAAAATATGTTCAGATTATAAAAAGAATCAGCTCTCAAGCTCTCCTTCTCTCTTTGCAATCAAATAATACTGCTCATAGACAGTTAATGGCTCTCACAACCTTCTCCTCTACCCTCCAAGCCTCCTATTTCCTTGCACAGTTTTTCCTGGGGTCCAGTGCTTCCACCTATGTCAATTCCCACCTCACACTGCTCACTTGGCTTAGAAATAACTGCACAAACCTGAAGGAGATAATTCCTTCTGCATGGATGAGATTCCTATATCGGAAAATTCCTCCAATTGATAGTAAATTGTCACTTCCTCTGATCTCAACTGGGTCTCTAACTGAACTGACATGCATGAGTTATTTATGAGAGAATATTCAGTTATCTAGAGAGCAGCAGTTACATGTATGCATGCATTAACTAACTGAACTCACAATTAGTTCAACAAACTATTTGAACTACTCTAACTGGACTTAACTCAGTTAACTGAGCTAACTAATTACAACTCAAATTAAAACTCATCCTTATCTCTTTAACTAAGGGATAAATTCCTCAATTAATGGGATAACTGTCGCATGTCCCCACATGGACTTCATGTTTTATTTCCTACAACGAATTAACTCAAGATGAATTAATTAATTATTTTACAAACAACTACTAAGACCAAATTCGAATTTTACTTCTCAATTTTAATTCAGGGACTAACTAAAATTGGAATCTAACCCAAAATGCTATTTATAGCAATGTTATTTTTAGCACTTCCATTTTTCATTCCTTGTTGTTATGTCCAACACTGGTACCCAAACTGCTATTTATATCAGTGCTCTTTTTAGCACTTCTATTTTTTGCATTTCTTGTTGCTATTTTCAACAAGAAAGAACATCAGTATGGTCCAGTTTTAACCAGTTCTGAGTGGTTTTTCGGGTGGAACTTCTGGGAAATGATGTATTCAGTTGACCATGATCCTTTAGGGTATGAAACAACAATTTTAGTGGTTAAAGAGCCCTTGGTTTATCAACATATATGATTGGGGTTGCAGTGCCCAAATATGTCTATAATAGTTTCCCCCTAAAGCATGAGGTCATAAATCTTCAGATGTCGGGTGAAATGCTTTATCATGAGGATATGAGGTATTTGAAATGGAAGGTGACCTATATAAGATACAATACAATACATCATCATCATATTATTTTCATGATCTAGCTGAGGTGGGCATTCCCATGCTCAGCTTTATAAATTCATTTTCATGTACATGGAATAGATAACCATCTGCGGTTGTAGACTGGTGACTCTTTATATGTAGAGTCATCATTCCTTAGCTTGGATGATCATCTGTGCAGCTTCTGTGTACATTTGATGTCTTTATTTTCCTGAATATATTGTAGCCCGGATGGATGAAACTAGATCTGGGGTCTTCAAACTCGTTCAATCTTCACCCGATGTACAAGTCGATGCATGCAAAAAGATGTTGTGGAGTCGAACATGGAAAGACATCGCCAGATTACTAGCCAATGATGTAAGCTCTTAACAGGTGCAAGAGGAATAACCGATAATGATAATGACCCTCAAGGTACTACAATACATTTCATGTGGTGTGAATATATGAGTCGATATCGAACACCACGCAAAATCTTTCGGTCGAAAGCCATTGATGTAAACCTATCGCCAGAAGTGAGAAACTTGCCATTGAGGCATGCGAGCTTCAAAGTACTGAAAGGGTTGTTTCTAAGTCAACTTCTTGGATAATGTGCTGATGTCAACAAGAAGTGACTCATCATAGGGGGCCTTGATGTATCCCACATCTACGACACGAAACGAAGCAAATGATTTTTTGGAGGTGAAAACGATCTAATGATACAAGGTTTAGGAATGGCGGTCATGAAAAATGGAGGGTGAAGGTATTGCAGTGGATGAGGTGTTAGCTGGGTGGTGAATTCTCTGAATGAATTCTCTTGAACATGTCGGCAACACTGAAATGGATTGGTAGTGTTAACCCCAAAAGATGGATGGTACAGAGGACCAATGGTGATATGACAGGTGAATGGAATAACCCAACCCAACTCAATCATGGTGATGGAGTGAAAGTGTCATGTTCAAGAGCGACTTGCTACCAATAAAGTTCTTCAAGTTTCTTCCCTTTTTTCCCCATTCATTGCTGACAAGTACCTCTTTATTTTTGTCAAGCTTGAGGAGGATAGCATATGCTTGTGCTATAATTTGCCCTTTGGGGAAACCTGTCGCTATACTATAGCAAGCCTAGTGATAGTGAAACTCGTTCTTATCCAGGTGGACAATTTTGTCGCTATTATTTTAACGAGTTTAATGACAAACATAACTCAGTCATTTTCATGTTTAGAGAGTTTGAAAAGGGATGAAAAGGGAACTCCAACATTCCTTTTTCATAGCATAATCCCTTAAGTCCGAACAATATAAAATAATATGAAAGGGATGACATTTCGATCATTTTAGCGAACTGAAACAGACAAGCACTCGATATTTTGTTTGATGATCCCTACATTTCCAGAATATTAAAATGTACAGGAGGGATGGCACTCCCCTTTCCTTTAACGAGCTAGAAAAGCCAATAGCTCGGCAATATTTTCATATTTAACGAGTCTAAAAAGAGCTTAAAAGAAACTTGTTTTTGAGGAACAAGTGATGTTTTCGAGTAGCAGCTGGTTCCAGGTAAGTTTGGAACTTCTCAAAACATGGCAGTGTGAAGAAGGTGGCTAACAGAATCACTTGTCGCAGCTGTTCCTCAAAAGGGTAAACAATCAAGTGGAAGTGCATGATCGGTCAGAAGAATGGAGGTGATGAAAGAACACAACCAAGGTTCAAAAGGCTTATAGCAAGGCAATCACAAAGGTTGTTTACTAAAGGAAGGTTTATTTTTTAATGAGCTTGAACCTTGTGCCAACATGTGCTCAGTGGCGGGTTTATTTTTTAACGAGCTTGAACCTTGCAGAAACATTGCTCGTTGATAGGTTTATTTTTTAATGAGCTTGAACTTTGCGAAAACATTGCTCATGCCAATCGTTTAAAGATGTCTCTTATTAGTAGGTTCGTTTTTAATGAGCTCGCACCATGCGAAAATTTACTCATTCCCTTTTTATACAGGCTAGAAATGACCAAACTACAGAGCTAACTACACTAAAAGCTAAGGAAGTACTGAGGTTAGGTAGGATAGTTTTGTCTTTCGTCTAGATAAAACACTTCCTTTGCTTTGTCTGTGTGCTGTTGACAAAGGTGAATGGTGGATTAGACCATTCACCTAACCTAAGCAGTTGAAATAAAAAGCTAAAAAGCTAAAAACACTACAAAGCTTAAAAATGAAATTGGTCGTCTTTTGCTTGCATAAAAATGGTTGCACGCCCCCAGGGATGAAGAAAAGGAGAGTTTCCAGGTTACCATATGGAAGTCCTTGTGGTTAGGCAGGATCGTTTTTATCTGTGGCTAGACAAAAACACTTCCTTGGCTCTACCCATAGACAAAGGTGAATAGTGTGAGCTTCCAATCACATAACCTGTCAGGAAACCTATCTTTTCAGCTGGGTTCATCTGCCGAAGCTGCCTAGGGTGCATGCCCCCTAAACTTCATTACATTCACCGAACTACTCGTGGTAATTAGGTGGATGAAATGAAGGTTGAAGAGACATTCTTGACACAAAGAGATCATTCAAGGATGATGTTTGACTTGTAGCTGTGTTCGAACCGTGAAATGAAAGTTGGTCGATAAGCTGTACCATTTTTCCTTCATGTAGGAAACACATCACTCGAAAGAGTGTGGAAACAATAGCTTCCATGCTGTAAACATAGTCACACCTGAGGAGTAGATTGTAATCTAGTGGCCCTTGGACTACCTTCTCGTTCAAGTGAATGCTTTTCCTTTTCAAAGTTATGGGCAACTTTGGAAGGATCCCTAACGGTCGACTGGTTTCTTTGTTAAAGCCTGACAAATTTTGGTTCTCAAGCAGAAGTGATGGCAAACCAAGCGCTTTCCAAGTAGTTGAGGAAAGGATACTCACTGAAGCCCCTTCATATATGATGGTGCCAGCCACGATCATTTTGTACACTTGTACTATGATCTGGAATGGTACGCTAGATGGAAGGTGGGGTCTTGTTAGTTGATTCCAATCGAAGGAAATGACTAGACTACTTGGAGGAGGTACTTGATAAATGGTTGGATGAACCTCCTAAACTGGGGAACTTTCCTCCTGTTGTAAAGGAACGGGTGGATTTCCCCCATGTTCATCAAACTCTGTATTAACAAAAAGAATTTGAACGGTGTCATTCTCATTCTCTTTGGAAATTGTATCATCTGAAGGTGTACCTTCTGAAGGCAAGACTAGGTCGACTGCCATCTTGACCTGTTGACTTTGGTCTGGTATGGACTTAGAAGGTTTACTTTCAACAACAGGCGTTTCGACTGACAATTGAGTTATGTCAGTCGGATCTTCAACTAGCGATGGACTTGGTAAGAGATTCTTGTATCCAAGTGAAAGTCGTTGCGGTGAAGCAAGATGGTTATCCAAGAAACTTTTGGCTTCATCTAGAAAAGGACAACGGTGAAGGGCATGATTGCCTTCACACAACCTACAAGGAAATATGAACTTTCCTTTTTTTCCATTGACTTCATTTTCACTAGTTGATGGTGTGCTGTCAACATGATCGACAAAGGTTGATGACATCGAACGGTGCAAACACGGAGACCATTCTCTCAAGATCCGCGAAATGCAAGGACAATCTCGATGAAAATCATAGAAAATTTTAGGGGCGAATGTTTGCCCTTTGGCGAAATTAAGGGGTTTTAAATTTTTAGTGGGCGAATATTTTGTATCATAGTACATTTTTACAAATCACCTCAAATAGCCCACCTTATTTTAAGGGAGAGGGAAAAAAAGGTAAATTTAGCCCTTGAAATTAGGAGTTACAACCTTCCATTCGCCCATTTTCAAGAATAGGTTTTATTTAAGTGAATCCATTCGCCATTTTCAACAATAGGTTTTATTTAAGTGAATCCTATGGGCCAAATACCATATTTATAAAAGAGATATGGTAAATTAATAAAAATATAAATAAATGAGAGGTATGGTAAATAAATAAAACATTTTTTATATTTACTCCATAAGTCACCTTATATACATGTAAGGGTGTAAACAAATAAAAATATAAGTAAAGTGGGGGTATGGTAAATAAATAAAACATCTTTTTATACTTACTCAAAAGCTATGGTAAATAAATAAAAATATAAATAAACTAGACGTATGGTAAATAAATAAAACATCTTTTTATATTTAGTCTATAACCCTCGTTCTATTTATGAAGGCTCAAGAAAGAAGGTTTTATTTAAGTGAATCCTATGGGCCAAATACCATATTTATAAAAGAGATATGGTAAATTAATAAAAATATAAATAAATGAGAGGTATGGTAAATAAATAAAACATTTTTTA
>APFE031241375.1:148040-165036 GCA_000404065.3 Pinus taeda | reverse complement strand
ATTTAGGTGAAACCTATGGGAAAAATACTATGGGACAAATACCATGGACTAGATTGTTATTAATACCATGCAAAAAAACATTATTAACCCTAATATTAGTATTAACAAAAATAAAAATGGCACATGGTATTGACCCATGGTATTCACCAAAATGGCACATGGTATTGACCCATGTTCACCTGGAATGTAGCCTATTTAAATGGGGGAATTAAACCACCATAGATCCATCTTTACTCTGGATCTACTAACCCCCGAGAGGTATCAAATATCGTGAAAAAATATTTGATGCCTCTGGGGGCTTGGTGGATCAAGAGTAAAAATGGATGTTGTAATTTAATGTATGTTAAACATTTTAGCCTGGTTAAAATAAAAAAATAAAATAAAAATCAACTATTAATTTTATTAATTTTTATAAATTACTAATAGTAATTTTTAAGCTCCAGGTTTACCATAACCCATGGTAATACCAAGATCTTACAAGATTTTATAATTGAGTAAAATATTCGCCATGCCTGGGGAAAGATTCGCCAAAAAAATTATATATACATATTATTGAGTAAAATATTCGCCATGCCTGGTGAAATATTCGCCAAAAAAATTATATATACATTTATATTATTGATAAAATCGCCTTCCATTTTTCCTATATACCATGGAGATTCGCCCATTTATTATACTTATAAATTTAGGGGGGGTTCTTAAAATTTTCCTGGATGAAAATTGTTTCCTTTGCAAATTATGCATGGAGATTTGGGTTTGGAAAGTTTGGTGTGCGGATTTTTGCTGGATGATGCATGGTTTCCCCTTGCTTGACTGCCTTCTTCTTCTTCTTCTTCTCAGTTAGTTGGTTTTTAGTATCACTAGTTTCACCAAGCGAAGAGGAAGAAGGAGAGGGAGAAACAAATGAAGTAGAAGGTGAAGGGACAACTTCAGTATCATCTAGTTGCTGATTCGATTACTGAGGAATTGTGGTGTTTTGAATGACAGAGGTTGAGAATAGCCATTCTGGCAAGCCAATTGTGATCCCCGAAAGGGACATTAGCCATATATGGAGCACCAATATCTCCCCACGAAGAGAAAAGACTAGGATTCCCCCCAAGAGGGATCCCTTGATTGGTGGACTCCATTATCTCAACCTAAGATCAATGAAGGAATAGGTTTGTTATTCTGTATTAAATAAATTTTATGAGGCTTTGACACAACTTTACTTTTTCAATTTTTAGGAGTCGAGAAAAAGCTAAAGATGACTCTAGTCGCCTTCGATTTTTAATGAGCCTAAAGTGACAAGTGCTCATATGGACCTTTTCTTTTAGGGAGTCGAAAAGGAATGAAAGTGACTAGTCTGGAAATCTAGACAGAGGGATTACCAAACCAAACGCAAAACTGCAATATACACCTTGGTGGTAAATTAAAGAGAAATTACCAAGGACTTTACGTATGGCAGTCAATCTTCCCTAATGTTGTGTTCAATGCATTGCAATCGATAGGGCAGCAGACACAACTTCCTAAGGATAAAGGATATCAACCTATTGTGGTCTCCCAGTATATACTCGACGGTATGGGGAGCACAAGTCCGTACTGGCACTTGTCATATCAAAGAGGAGGAACCACCCAACCTTCAATGAAAACGATAGTTACCAAGTTTTACGATGCTGGAACATGTCTGTAGCCTAGACTTCTAGATGTGTTGTGTTAGGTTCCAAAGCGTTTTTATGTTCATTGAAGTTTATTTTAGAGTTGATCTTTTTTGGAAGTTTGTCTTTCAAGGTTCACCGCATGATGTAGATGTAAAATTCCTAAATATTCAATCTAAAATGATAAATAGTCGTTTGTTTTTCTTTTAGCAATGAAAATCCTAGCTACTAAGGAAAGAAGAGAACGATTCTTTCAAAAGAGAGCAAAAAGCACACACTAAATGCACTTTTCCTAAATCATTTTCCGCATGCAGTCTAAATGCAAATGCACGTGCATGTATTTGTTTTTTCGTTTCCTTAATGTGAGATGCCAAAAAGGAAAACCAAGTATAGATCTGAACTATTTTCTTCAAAGCGACACTTTAACAATTTCTTTTCAAAATGAAAGGAAGACTAAAACAAAACTTTCGATTTCGAATGAAAACTGCTTTCGACACTTCAAATATTGACAATTCAAATCAAATACAATGACAAAATTATAATCGACTATCTAGAGGAGGAAGAATTTATGACACTTTTCTTCTTGACTCAAAATGACAGTTACGACACTTTCGAATCAAAAAACAACAGTTCGATTAAGCTACTCTTGACAAAGAAGGACTGTAAATAATGAAAAATACATAAAAAACATTTACAAATCCTAATCAATGGAGGCTGAATAATGTAAAGGAAGAAGGCTTCAGTAATGAGATACTGATCATATGCAGAAAACTACTGAATAGAGCTGAAAACAAGGAGGAAAAACCCAAGTTCCAAAGAGAGAAATAGTATCATTCAATCATTGTACCTGTCCTTAAGGGAAACACGAATGCATCTCACCTGCAACACACGGGAGGTGCGATGCATACAGGCTACCAGTTACAGAGAGTGAGATGGGCCAGCGAACGAAATTGAGTTTGGTTTTTGCTCAAAATTTGTAGCTAAGTTCAGTTATTTCAGCTAAGTTATGATAGACAGTAAAAACAAAGTATAGGGGTATGATCTTAGGAGGTTATTGAGCTACCACAAGGGAACTTAGGATGTTATTGCAAGTCAAATGTTTATTTCATCAACCAAACCGGAGATTGATTGATGAAGCATTCATCTACTTTGCACTTGCATAGCAAGAGCAATTCGAAGGCTAGCTAGCTAACTTCAGGCTCCATCTATAGTTTATAAAGCAAACAACAATAACAAAAAACAAACTAATCGCTCCCCAGCAGAGTCGCCATTTTGTTTCCAGGAAAAATAGTGTCTTTTAGATTTGCTAGTCCCACTAAGACGGGTAGCTATCTTAGAAACAAACAATCAAAGCAAATTATGATTTCCTTTATGTATGATAGATAAGAGAGAAGCAAAGAGCACCAACCTGAATCTTTTGCTTGGCTCCTTGCTTGTTTCCTCTCTCCCTTGATAGAGCTTACCACTCCTCTCCTACTTGTCCCACTTTAGAGAATACCTGTAGAGGAAAAGCAACAAAACACCATCAAAGCATCTCGATCTATAATACCATGAACAATGTAGAATCAGAAATACATTGACCATAGAATTGCATTTACAAATAACAAGATTCACAAATCCACGATTAAATGGAAGAAAACTAAAATAGATTTATTAATAATAGAAGAGAGGATTGCAACCCATCTATCTGATCCAGCATCATCCTCCCAGCATCAAAGCCCTCTTCACCTCATGAAAAGCAAGATCACCCAACAATACAATGATCCTTCTCAAAGAGAAACCAACATCACTTCCTTACAAATTACAAAATTCCAGCCTCTAGATCTCTCAGATGAGGGATCCATATATAGATGTCTTGTAAGGGGGTGAGTCAGCTCTAGGTTTTTTATTAATATCATTCCACTGATAGTTCTTGGTTCCACTTGGAGATTTCATTGATCTCTTACTCATCCCTGGGCGAATTCAGAGAGGCAAGTGTCATAGGAGAAGTTTCTAGAAGATTCCATGAGCATCCACTTAGCAAACTGTATTTTCCATTTGTCTCTTCTCGCTCATCGCACCCCACAGAAGGCTCTTTCAGTATGCATCGCACCTGGCTAGTGTAGCAGCCTGTATGCATCGCACCTTGACCATGGAGTAGTCAGGATGGTTCAGGTTTGGCCAGTTCTGAGTGGTTTTTCAGGTGGAACTTTTGGGAAATGATGTAATCAGTTGACCACGATCCTTTAGGGTATGAAACAACACTTTTAGGGGCTAAAGAGCCCTTGGTTTATCGACATATATGATTGGGGTTGCAGTGCCCAAATATGTCTATAATAGCTGCCATGCTCGAGAGCTGGTAAATTGGAATTGACTGTAACATTGGTTTTACTAAAATTGTCCTACCTACAAGGTTTAGGGATCTGAAGGCCCAATTTCCCAATATTCCTTGGATCTTTTGGATAGTTTGTTTCCACCCTGCTATTTTGAGGGGGTTTTCCACTAGTGGCATCCCCAGGTACTTTGTGGGGAAGTTACCTGTACTAAATCCCATGATCCTGGACAAGTAAGATTTTACATTCCCTGGGGTGTTGAAAAAGTAGGTACAAGATTTTTCCTTGTTGATCTGGGTGCCAAATGCTTGCATGAAGATATCCAAAATTTCTTTCATTGTTCATGCTTATCTGAGACAAGCTTGGTAGAAGAGCATTATTATTATTATTATTTAAATAAATTTTGATAAAATTTAATAGGGATTTGTGAAATTTATAAAATTCTCAATTAGTATACTTTTTGATATTTTAGGATTTTTTTTTACAACTATATTTTTAATCGATTTTGAGAAAATTTAATAGAGATTTGTGAAATTTATATATTTCAGTTGAGTAATGTATACTATTTTAAAAAATTCCTAAACAAAATTATTTATACATTTAAAAAACAATATTTAACAGAAAAAAATTATTGTAATGTAAATTTGATTTTTCATATTCAAACTCAAAAAATAAAATGATTAAACACATATAAAATAATTAAACAAGTCAACTAAAAACATGCAAAAGAATTCAATATCTTTGTGATGCTTATGAGGAGAATCCCCGATGGTTGTAGCTGCTTATGAAAAAACCATTGTCACTACACAAAAGATTAACATGCCGTAACACCCATTTAGTATTAATTAAAACTGCATAAAGCAATAATTCAATATGCATAAAGTAGTATGGGCAGTTAGTATTAATTAAATCTGAATAAAGTGGAATGGCCAGTTCCAACTGCATGTCGTGTCAATAGCTTGTGAAAGGGCACAGGAATAATAGTTATGACTAACACTTAGTGAAAGTCGTACAAGATAAAAATAAAATAAAAATAAATACATAAATAAACTTTGTACCAAGTAACACCATATTCTTAAAATTTTGGTTAATTTGAAACTTGTTTGTAATAATAAATTTGAATTACTAATTTAATAATTTATATAATTTAAGTATATATATTAGTCCCAAGGGAAAGCTCAATTGTCGAGTTCCCATTGCTAAGTATTTTTTCCAATTGGGGAGGTTCATGGGGTTCAAATTCTCCTCGATGCCCTTGGGGTTAGGCCCAACCAGATAAGATGACGTTGTAGATCCTTCAGGTGGATCTTTCGAGATTATTACCATGGATGTAGCGGCTACTCAATGATGTAAACCATAGTTGGAAAAAAATAATTTGTGTGGATATATATATATATATATATAATATATATTATATATATATAATGTTTTAAATAAAAAAAATAAATTAATAATTTTACTTAAAATTATATAATTTAAAAACCCAAAATTTAAACAAAATTAAACAATCACTATAATATAATATCAAACTACAATTAAAGATATATATATTGTAAAGATATGTGTCTTTGTTTATATTTTTATCTATTATAAATATATGACTTTTTTTGGCCACATTATTTTGACTACATATTTTATTTCTCAAAAATGTTGTATAAAGACTCACACAACATTGGATTTCCATAGCTTTAAATATGTAAAGTGATAGAATTTGAAAACTATTAATTATCCGAAGGCTCCCCTATTTCACCCTCAAGTGGATGTACCACCATTGACCTTTATTTTATTTTATTTTAATTATAATGGATGGCAGGATTGGCTACAGAGAGGATATATTCTTTGTCTGAATAGGGATCGAGGACCTAGAATGCACAACACACTTTTGACTTGCACCATGCCCATATTTAAATGAAAATGAAAATTGAAATGAAATGAAATGCTTCAGGGTTATTTGAAACAAGGCGCAACTCTACATTTCTCTGCCATCTGCCTAGACGTTCCATTACCTCTCTCA
This sequence comes from Pinus taeda, assembly GCA_000404065.3. Classification (NCBI taxonomy): domain Eukaryota; kingdom Viridiplantae; phylum Streptophyta; class Pinopsida; order Pinales; family Pinaceae; genus Pinus; species Pinus taeda. The sequence continues at coordinate 159,076 of APFE031241375.1, read as the reverse complement.
TTCCATCCATAATTGGCCCGTTGTTGTACGCTATTGAGGTTGCCTACTACTACCACCCTGGATGAGTAGGAGGAAAAGTGATTGGGCAGGCTTGTGCTTCAATTGACAACTCATTCATAGGTAAAAATGTATTTCCAATCATGTTTAGTTTGATGAATGGCGTGCAGTGGAAAAAGGGACTTATTGTAGATGACTGGCGATTGAAACTATTGAACCGAAAGCTCCACCACTCATTCAACCTAGATGGCCAAGAAGATGATGTAAGCAATGAATAGGTTTGCAGAAATCCCAATCCCAAAGTTGATTCAACTATGCCTTTGTGTATTCATGGAGTTGTAACACCCTCCTCCCACGTATACGAAAGTAACCAGTCAGCTGGGCTAAACATGTGACAATAGGCCACTATGATATGATTCGACCTCCTAAGTTACGTTAAGGAAGTGGAACCGATGAATACACACCATATAAACATTCAAAATCAACATTAGGACCCTCAAGAACCAATCCAACCTTGCTGCCAACTAGCCCATGGGTCCCACTGAGATTTTGGACCACTTAACCTTTGGACGCTCTCATGCTATGGGCATGTCATCATCTAGGCACATCTGGATGCTCTCACAGGCCTGCAAGCCAGCGTCCAGGGACTATTTTGCAAAATGTTGCGCTAGAGTCCCTGATATTTGAGCCACTTTTCAGGCCCAGAGCCCATGTCACCACCCATAATTGAATGACATCTTCAGAACAGTGAAATAACAAGGAAATTATAGTACAAATGCAATCACTTGAGTAAGACCTTGGTTGGACCCCTACTAGCCATGACAAGAATTTTGTCAAGCATATCATGAATATGTAATATGCAGGTGTAAATAACATATATGAGCATAGGGGTCTCATACTTTGCTAATAATCGCTAAGAGACATTGATGCCTCAACACATTAACTTCCATTTCATCCATTAGGTCATAGATACATTGTTCATTCATTTACTAGTAAAAACATGATGAAATCCATACATAGCTACTGTCATAAAACACATACATAACTAGCATAATAGAAACATAAATAGAAATGAAAACACAGCCAAATGATCCACATATAAACTAATATAATACTCATAGAAATAAAAGGATAAATAACATCATATTGATGATGCAAAATCCAAACCCGGGATGGGACTTCCACATTCCACCCGACCATAGAACAGTTGAGACAAATATCTCTTCAAAAATTCACCCTCGTGCCATATTCCAAGCATGAATGTGGGGTCTCATAGAACACATCAATCCAAAACCATTGAGGGCTTCTAGAGGCCAACCACCTCAACCCATCAAATAGCGATTCCACCTCACAGTCGGACATCACATAATCATCATTTGATTGGTCTCTATCCCAACCTTCCACGGCTCTAGAGATTTTGTTCGAACCAAGGCTCTAGGACTAGTAACTCAACATAAAGCTATCGTCAGGCTCCAAAGTGTTTGTCCAACCAAAGCTCAAGGACTAGTAACTCAATCCACTAAGGGCTCCCGAGCATTTGTCCAACCAAGGCTATGGGACTAGTAACTCAACCTAAGATGTTAGGGGGCTCTAGAGCGTTTGTCCAACTGAGGCTCCAAGAACTAGTAACTCAACCCAAGCTAAGGAAACATGAGAACCAACCAAAACAAAACAAAGAAATAAACCCACAATCTCCATGGCTATCCACAAAATGACAAGGTTAGGAAATCGACTATCAATCCAACAAATCCTCCATGCCATTGAGATATCATGACCAATAATCCACAAGCATATGCCATGCATGGAAAAACTAGTAAGGAAAACATAAATGCAACTCGGTACGTGTAAGAAAATCTAGTTGTAGCTACTGATCCCAATGTCCTCTTGTGCTTTCTTTCTCTTTCTTTTCATTCTTGCTGCAAAAATTCAAGTATGCCACACCCTCTAAGAGTGCTCCAAGAAAACTCTAAGTATCCAAGAGTATGAGAGAGAGAGAGATAATAATAAGAGAGCTCCAACACTGAACCAAAAAAAGGTTACCAACTGATCCTCATAAGCCTTTTTATGAATGATGCCTCTATCTTCTTTATTTTCCATTATTTTCCTTCATTTTCCTCGTCACATGCAACCTATGACCTTTCACCTCCCTTTTCTCCTAATTTCCCTTATTTTCATAAATAAATGTGCCAAAAATGAAAATTTTCCTTTCCAAAGCCTTATCCATTGCCTTTTCCAATTTCCTTAGCCATTAAACAACCATAGGTGATCCCCATCACTATGCTTTTGCCCAACATTAAGCTTGGAATAAGTGTCCCATAAACCGTGGTTGTTATTTTTCCTTTATTAACTTTTATTCATGGAATTTTCACTGGGGTTGTTACAGACCCCTCCTCCTTGGGGGAGCACCATCCTCAATGTTCAACAACACCTATAACCACAAAATTGTTGTAAGAAAAATATACTATTGATGAAGCTTTATAACTTAGCTCGATGCAGTCTTTAAAACGATCAACCTGTTGAGAATCAAAACAACATTAAACATAACAAACATAACATCATAATGACATGAGACCCATAACACTTATTGGAGCTTTATAACATAGCTCATGGTGGTATTTACATCCATATAGATATGTACATATAGAAACATTACCAAAACATATACCAAAACACCATACCAAAATTGCTTTGCCTCAACGTGCAAACAAGGAAGGATACATAGCGCCCGCATTTAATCCACCATCTCCCATTTAGCTTCATTGGGCCCAAAGTGCTTCCATTGCACCTTAACTTCCTTGATTGCTTGGTTTCGGAGCATGAATAAATTTTTATTCAATATACACTTAGGCTTTGGTTAGAATTATCCATATGGTTCCACCTGTAATACACATAAGTGAATCACATGATCATCATATTTAACATACTTCTTAAGCAATGACACATGGAAAACATCATGGAATTTCACTATCGGAGGAAGTGCAAGTCAATAGGCTATTGGCCCAATCCTCTCAATGATATGGAAGGGTCTACAAAACTGTGGTGTCAGCTTCACACATGATCCAATTCATAAGGAGATCTTCTTTGGTTTGATGTGTAAGTACACATGTTCCCCGAATTGGAACTCCTTGAAAAACCTATTCTGATCTGCGTAACTCTTCTGCCTACCCTGTGATGCCTTTATATTTTTCTTGATCACCTGCATTTCTTGTGCCATGTCTTCGAACATGTCTAGTCAATCAACACCTTGTTAATTGGATCAATCCAACTGATAGGAGTATTGCAACTCCACCCATACAATGCCTCAAATAGACTCATCCTCAAAGATTCATGATACCCATTGTTGTAAGCAAACTCTACCAATGGAAGGTACTCTTCCCAATTTTGTTGTTGATGCATCACATACATCCTAAACATCTCCTCCAATATCATGTTGACCCTGTCTGTCTGTCCATATCTCTATGGATGATAAGTTGTATTGAATGCCAACTCTGTGCCCAAACTTACAAACAACTTCTTCCAAAACTTCAAATTGAACTTTGCATCCTTGTCTAACACAATATTCTTTGAAACACCATGCAATCTAACCACATATCTGATTAATACCATGCTACATCACTAGATGAGAATGTAGACTTCACTAGAATGAAGTGTGCAACCTTTGTCAACCTGTCCACAATAACCATTATGGAATCATGTTGTCTCACTGTCCTTGGTAAACCTCTGATGAAGTCCATGGAAACAACTTCCCATTTTCACTCTGGAATCACAATCGGCTATAGCAATCCACCTGGATGTTTACACTCTACCTTCACATGCTGACAATCAAAACACCTAGCCATAAACTCTGTTACATTCCCCTTCAGGTTCGACCAATAATAAAATCTATTCATTGTTGCCAATGCCTTCTGACAACCTTGGTGACTCGAATATGGTTTTGAATGAAACTCCCTCAATATCACCCCCTTGACTTCACTACTGTCTAGCACATGTATCATGTCTCTAAACCTAACCAATCCATATGCTGTAAGGAAATAGTCCACATCCTATGCACTTGCACATGTACCAGTAGTTGTACCATTACCTATACATGTACCTGTACAATATATTGTACCTCTACCTATAGTATCACCTGTACCTTTACATGTACTACAACCTATACCTGTACCAATACTCTACTCCAAGCCATGCATAATCTCCATATATCTAAAATCCTATTGACCTGCCTGCAATATCCTATCTTCTAAGTCTATCACATAGGAGCTCGTAGCTGCTAAGTGATTTACCTTTACCCATATGCTAAGAGCATTTTCCACTCTGTTCTCTTTACCTCTGATATACCTGATATCAAAATCAAACTCACTGATTGTAGCTAACCACTGAGCCTACCTACCATTCAAATTTTTTTGTTCAACTAGATAGCACAAACTATTGTGATCACTCATCAATGTAAACACCCTGCCAAGAAGTTAGTGTCTCCACATCTTCAATGCATGTATAATCGCTACCAACTCAAGATCATCTATGGGGTAATTTTTCTCATGCTCATTCAATTTCTGTGACTCATAGAATACCACATGTCCATCCTACATAAGGACTCCACCAAGTCCTTTATTACAAGCATATTTTCATACTACAAACTCTTTGTGTGAATATGAAATCTTTAACACTCGTGCATGTGTAAGAAACTTTTTAGGCTACTCAAAACTAGCCTCACACTCCTCTGTCCATTCAAACTTCTTACCTTTCCTCTGCAATGATGTAATAGGATAAGAAATCTATGAGAAGTTCTTGATGAACCTCCTATAATAACCTACCAACCCCATGAAATATCTCACCTCATCTACATTCTTAGGAGCTACCAACTCCATGATGGCCCTTATCTTTTCTGGATCTATTGCAATGCCCTCCTTGGAGAAAACATGCCCCAAGTAGTTTACCTCAGTCTCAAAGAAAACACACTTTCTAATCTTAGCATACAAATGATAATCTCTCAACAACCTCAATGTTGCTACTAAATGCTCTGAGTGTTCTTCCTTATTTTTAGAATATACCAATATGTCATCAATGAACACAATAACAAACTTATCAAAATATTGACACAACATAAATGTAGTTGGAGCATTAGTCAACCCAAATGGAACTATAACAAACTCATAATGGCCATACCTGGTCTAGAAAGTTGTTCTGTAAATGTCCTCCTCTTTGATGCGTCCCTGGTGATATCTGGATCTCAGATCAATCTTTGAGAACATTGTTGCTCCCTTCAACTAATTGAACAAGTCATCAATCCTCAGTAATGGATACATATTCTTGATGGTTAGTTTGTTCAACTTCCTATAGTCAATACACAATATGAGAGTACCTTCTTTCTTCTTTATGAAAATTACTGGTGCACCCCAAGGTGATACCCTTGGCCTGATGTATCCCTTGTACAACATTTCCTTCAACTGCAGCTTCAACTCTACCAACTCAAGTGTACTCATCCTGTAAGGTGCCATTGATGTCAAAGTTGCTCCTGGCACCAACTCAATGGAAAATTCTACCTCCCTATGAGGTGGCAACTCTAAAATGTCCTCAAGAAATACATCCTAAAACTATTGTAGAACTGGGTACCTACTCAAAACATATGCATCCTCAACTTCCTTATTTTTGTTGCTAGAAATGTGTACTACAAATAACGCACACCCTTTCCTATGACTATGCTTGGCTTGCATAACTATTACCATCCTAACTGATGTGGCTTTCTTCTTTCCTTGTAAGACTCTTAGTTCTCCATTGTCATCCACACACTCAATGAATTTTTCATAAAAATCCACCTTGGTTCAATAAAGATACAACCAATCCATTCCCAACAACATAATGTATGATCCCAATGACAATACATTCAAATGTGTTGTGGTAGGCATACCATTCAAATCAAATGCACAAGATCTTACCCAAGGATGAACTCACTTATTTGTACATGTAGCCAACTGCAACAACCAAGATTCTGCATGTAATTCCTTACTCAAACCACAATTATCCACAAAGTCAGGACTAACATAGCTATGATTATATCTAGGGTCTATCAAAATAGAAATAACTTGATCACAAATCTTACTGTCCATCTTAATGATAGATGCATTATGGACTATTTGTTATCCAATGCTGCATAAATACGAGGAACATTATGACCATCATCTGCAACAGTTTTTGCGTCCTGTGCACTATATATCTAAGGTCTACCACCCTGATATTCTAGACAATCTCTCATGTGATGATCCCCTCTACAAGTCCAATATCGCACAAGCTCCTTATTCTCCTCCTCAGATCAGTGTCCCTGTCATCTATCTGATGCATTAAACTTCTTAGATGGTGCAACATTCTCTTTATTATCTGTACCCTGAAGTCTTGCCCGTTTCATATCCCATTTTCATTTGTTCCTTACATTACCTTTCCAATGTAGCTTAGTCTCATATCCGCGCTTCGATTAATCATAGCAATTCCTTAGCTTTCAAATGGTTTCCCCTAATCATTTAGCCTTTGTTGAGTCTCAAATGTCTATTTTTCCATCACATAGTACCACTATTTCATAACCTAAATTCCAACATTTTTAACTCATTTCATACTGTAATTCCACAATTTGCCCCCAGTACATATCCTACGCCTCGTGGTTGATTATAATTAGTTTTCTTAGCTTTTCTATGATTAGAGATGATTGAGCCATGATTTACTAATGACAGGTTTTGCTATGTTCATTTGCCGCAGGGTTCCATTGCCAAAATTATTCACAAGCCAATTAAACTAGTTGCTACAAGTTGAGTACAGAATAAATTCATGTAGGTGAAAATATCCATTTTGGAGCTTCAACATCTCGGCATGCTTTCGGGCAAAAACCGAGGAAGGTTATTATAAAAAATGATTTTATAACACCTTCCCATGAGTTGGATTGGACCCAGGTCACAGATGTGGGCCTTTAGAATAAAATCAAGAAATTTGCTCAAAATCTACAAAATTTTCAAAATACCAAGTTTGACCTCGCTTTTTGCGCATGTGGAGGTGAATCTCGAAAATATGAGAAAATGGATTTCTTACCAATATAAAAAATTATCTATAATGGAAACCGTTTCTCAATATTTTCTTTCGTTCAAAAGTTACATGTGGGTATTTAAGGCAGTGTCATAAAAAAAAAATTACTTTTCCATAATTCTAGAATCTTGCAAAAAGAGCCAAACAACCAACTTCAGGCACACTTTCTAAGGACATGGAGTTGAATAAGACAAATATAAGAGATATTTTCTTTAAAAATATGACAAGTTAGGTTGCTTGCAAACCGTTTTCCAAAATTCTCCATGGTTAGGAAGATATGCCAATATCTTTGAGGCCAATATGTTAAAAATATGCAATTTTCCAGAATTAAGGAAAATGAGGCATTCACCTTGTAAATCTTATAAATTGCTTATCCATGGCCAGTGGGAAGGGGGGGGGAGACAAGGTGTGAACATGAGACAAAGGATTGATGTGATTAAGTTTTACCTTAAATGGAATTGAAGGAATGTATGTAAGTCAACTTATGATTTGAATCTTAATACAGTTTGACTTTGCCATGAATTCTCTGTAAATGTTATGGTTTTGCATAATATTTAGGCATTGATTTAATCAAAACTATATCCAGGAGTGGCAAGGGCCCACCACACCTGGAAATTATTTCCTTCATTTGCTTAAGTTTTAGAATTTACATTTGTAGTGTGGATTGATTTTAGAATCATAAATCTGAATTTATAGTGTGAATTGTGTCTCATATTTAGATCTTCGTATTGTTAATTTGAAGGACGAGTGTGTCTTTGATGATTGTAGCATTGTTGGATTTTGTTGAGGTTTCCATTCTGTGCTTAATTAATAGTTGTGGCGGTTTAAACCAATTGAATTCCTATAGAGAAGATTATGATATTAATTACCATGTGTCGAGAAGATTAATACACTGTTCTGAGTTAGACAAATTGCAATATGATTAATGCAGTAACTCATTAAGGTACAATATTGAATTAAGGATTTTCTGCAGATTTAATTCCCATTGTTAAGTACAAAACCTGCACTTATTGCTTGTTGTTGCTAGTACATGAGTGCGAGTAGTGTGAAGTATGTCAGGTTAATAGAAATTATTTTTATTTGAAGATTAGTCGAGCTCATAGAATTATGTGGTTAAAGGTTCTCTTGTTGTTTGATAGCACGAATGTCTGTTTAAGAAAAAAACAGAGTGTGAGTTAGGATGTGTGATCATAGCTCGAATAGTGATTGATTTCATTTCCATTGCTTCTGAAGTTTGGTTATGTTTTAGAAGAATAGAGAATGAGCTTGATTGTGTAAGGAGGAATTGTAGTTTGAACATTGATTAGTTTAAGTTTTCATTGGTAAGTTTAGTTTCCATTTATTTCTGAATTTTGGTTATTAACTCGTCATTTTGCACTTAAATAGGTCCTAAAATATTATGTTTGATATGAATGACCATAAATGACATGACGACATATTGAAGGTTGTAGCTTAGTTCTGAGATTAGTTTGAACTATTATTGGCTTGTTTCATGCACCCGAGGATTAGAATCAGTCTTGTTTGGATTGTTTATTTTCCTTAAGTTGAGAATCACTTTAATTAGAATTAATTTTGTTTAAGATTGAAATTAGAATAATATTGATATTGAATGATAATTAGTTTTATTTGATTTCATATATTTAAAGTTTATTGTTTGAATTGCAGTTAAGTTTTGCTTGCATTGAGATTAAGTTTGATTGATTTACTTTACTTAGATTGAGAGTAAAAATTGTTTGTTTTCATTCTGTACTTAATTTAGAAATAGGAAGTTGATGTTAATTTAGGTTATATGCTTTGATCCCGCATTACCTGTGCTTGCACCTCTAAGTCTTACGACCCTAGATTGATAATTTAACGTTGGAATTATAACACATATAATTTCCCCAATAGGATCATCGAACTCAATCTTGTCTTTAAATGGAACCGGAAATCCACTAATGAACCTTTGAATCTTGGCCTTCTCCTCCGTGAGATAAAGCACATACCTGAGTAACTCCAAGAAATTGCTTGTATATTCCTCATATGTCATGGATCCCATATTTAACTCATAGAATTCTTTTTCCCTGTCATGAAAGTATCTCTTCGACAGATACTTCTTCTTGAATAGCCACTCAAAATCACGCCAAGTCAAGTCCTCTTCATGAATACATATGACATTCTCCACATCTTCCCACCAAATGGTTGCTTTACCTTTGATACTGAATGTAACTACTCTGGCTTTCATGTTCTTTGAATAATCATGTAATGTTATGAAACCAGCTCAAGAAAAGATAGAAAAGATAGATCAACGCCTTAGAATTCAGCCTCTTCGAGGGGGCAACCTCCTTTACATTACATAAATGAACAATTCTTGGATGATACAAATGAAAAGACCTCCTTTCTATATATAGAAGTCTAAGGGCTCATAACATAATCAGAGCCGACATAACAATAATAATGTAAGGGCACAATAATAACAATAGTGGGCTTCTATGGGGCACAATAGTAACAATATGGGCACTACATGGGTACATCAATATAATAAGGGGGTTGTACTAATAACAATAAGGGGTTACACTAGTAGTATAGGGGCCTAACAGCCCCCTCTCCTTCAAAAAGAATTGTCCTCAACGCTTGAGTAGTTCTTGATGCTTCTGTATAAAATTCTTGTCCTCCCATGTGGAATCTTCAACAGGTAAGTTCTTCCACTTGATGAGATACTCTGAAATTGATAGTTTTCGTAGCTGCCAGGTTCTTGTTTCTGTGACTGCTCCAGGTTCCAATATGATTTTTCCTTCCTCTTCAATTTCTGGCAATATTGTTTGAATTAGGATCTTTTGCGACTTTTGAATAAGTGGCCATACTTCTTCATCCCTCTTCCATTCATCCCTTGCTTCGTTTATCCAAGCTGGTCGAATAATAGAAATAGCACAAAACAATGCTTCCACATTCTCATCCTTGAAGAGTTGTCCCCTTCGGTAAGGTCGCCATTTTTTAAGTGCATGTAGTATTGCCAACATTTCCTTCTCATAAATAGCTTGCTTGATATGTAGCAGTAAAAATACCCAATCAAAACATTTTTTACTATGATGTGGATCTACCTGTTGTTTCATTTGATTTTGCACCAAAGTGGCATTATCCTTTAAAAGTTGGAGAACTTGTTGTTGATGCACGATGTGATCTTTCACCACTTGAACATTTTTCTTCTTGACATGTCCTTCTATCTTTAGAGTTTGAGGAGTGATAATTTCTTCCAATATTTTACAAGATATGGTTGGATTCATTTCTTGATGCTCGATGTGATCTTTCAGTTCTTGAACATTTTTCTTCTTGATATGTCCTTCTATCTCGATAGTTTGAGGAGTGGTAATTCCTGCCAATGTTTTACAAGATATGGTCTGATTCATTTCTTGTATCTCTGGGGTTGGATCCTGGCGTATATCCTCTTCTTTTGATGTTTCTTGATCCTTTTCTTCCTCCTCTTCATACTCTATGCAAAATAATTTCTTCTCAACACACTTATGACCTTTAGTGCATTTGCTATCACAATTGTAACAAAGCCCTTTTTCTCTTTTTTCGTCCAATTGTTGTGGTGTAACCCTTGTAGGTTGTGGAAGGCTAGGAGAAACAACACTTCCATCTTCATAGCTATGAGGGATAGAATTCATTGTTGCCATAATTTTACTTTCTAGTATGTCACAAAGCCCTTTTTCTGTTTCCAATGGTTGTGGTGTTGCTCTAAAGAAGGTGTTTCTCTTTGTATCCTCATAATGTGCTATCATTTCCTCTGTGAGAATTGACCACGTAACAAATCGTTTACGAGAACAAAGCCCTTTATACCATAAAAATTGATCTGGTTCTAAATATGAAGATGCAATACATACCTTTTGTAACACTGGAACACCATGTAGATCAAAATATTGCTCCATCTGACGTATCCAATTTACCGGATCCTTGCCATCAAACTTCTTCATCTTGCTTTTTCTTGATTT